>JAAGKR010004910.1:0-55965 GCA_011419295.1 Clarias macrocephalus
GCTAGTTTGGCTAACGGTGCATTCTGTCTCCTGTTATCTCATTACTGTAAGTGAGCCCTGGTTTGTGTGTGTGTGTGTGTGTGTGTGTGTGTGTGTGTGTGTGTGTGTGTGTGTGTTTTTTTAGAGTATGTTTATAGTTTTATCTAACTTCAAATATCTTACGTATTTAAACTGAGTGAAATGCGGTTGTGAGCCACTCACCCGACCGACTCCATTATTTCCGGAACGCTAGCGCTGCGGCTAACGGAGGCAGGTTTGCTAAAGCTAAAGCTAGCTCTCCTGTTCAACCGGCTGCGGCTCGCGCTTCATAACAGCCGATTGTTTATCCCGCTCCCCGTTTCGCTACCGTGAGTTTAATGCTTATATATATATATATATATACAGGTAGTGTACTTGACCGTAGGCTAATTCGCTTAGTGTTTCAGTAAAGCTGAATGTCAGCTGAATTTTGTTTACATTCGTGAAAGTCGAGTCTCAAGACCATCTCTCTGTCTCTCTCGTGAGCTCATGGTCAGCGTCGTCCAATCAGCGCCGAGAAATCCGTTGCCAGGTAACACGCTAACCTGATCCCGGCTTTGTTTAAAATGGCAGGTCTGTAAACTGCCGACTTCCCACTACACCACTAGACTTGCCATCTGACTAATATTGAGTAGGTCCCCCACTTTTTGCAACCATGACAATAATGCACTGTTTGTTCCGACCCCTTTATATCACAACCAGCATTAACCTTTTCATCAATTTGATCTACAGTATCTTTTCTATTGAATTGGACTACACAGATCAGCATTCCCTACCCATGTGCATCTATCAATAAGCCTCGGCTGCCCATGAGTGTGTCAACAGTTCACTGGGTTTCCTTCCTTGGATCACTTTTGGCATGTCCTGACCACTGCCGCCTAAAAACATTCCACAGAATCTGCAGTTTTGGAGTTGCTATGACCAAGGGCTCTAATTTGGTCAAAATCATTCAAATCCTTAAGCTTGCCCATTTTTCTGCTTCCCACTCATTAACATCAGGGGGAAAATGGTTCACTTGCTGCCTAATATAGCCCATCCTATTTCAGCTGCCAATGTAGCAAGATATTGAAAATATAGCTTGTGTGAAAAAGGGCCAAACTGTAATGGCTGACAGCCACGTCAGAGTGTCTCCAAAACTGCAACCCTTGTGGGGGGGGGGGGGGGGGGACCTACCCAACATTACATGATAATGTCATCGTTTATCAGTGTGTATAATATACTGTTTGCATCCACATTATATTTTTGACATCACTCATGAGGGTGAGTCAAAAATGACTCACACTCTGCCTATAGAATTTATTTAAATTAACTTAAGAAAAGCTACAGGTATACCCTCAGACCACCACCAAAGAAATAATCCCTGCACATCATCTTTTGTAAAAATCACAAGCAGGGCATCTATTTCCGCTTGCACCACAGTTACAAATGAACTGATGCAACATGTTCACACTTACAGTACACAGCAGTGACTGGGGAGACAGTAGACTTGAATGGAAAGCACTGATAAGCACTGATTGTATACACACAAACACACCCATCAATCATAACATTAAAAACACAGAGAGGCAAAGTAAATGATTCTTATATTTACACCTGTATAATAGGCATCAAGTGTACGGTCAGTCCTGGAAGTTGATGTGATATAATCAGGAAGATGGGCAAGCATAAGGATACGAGAGACTTTAACAAGCACCACATTGCAGATGCTAAAAAGCTGGGTTTGCTGATAAAGTTATAATACGGCTGTGCACATGCTGACCCCTGTCCACTGCTCGAAGCTGCTCCAACGAGCACATGTACATCAGACCTGGACCATGGAGCAGAGAAAGAAGGTGGCCTGGTATGGTGGATTATATATATTTTTTTATTTAGATGCATGTGCATCATGTATCTGGTTGATAGATGGCTCCATGATGCACTATGGGAAGAAGGCATGGTGGTGATGACAATGATGTTCTGGGCAATGTTCTGCTGGGACTTTCCAAATCCTGGGTCCTGTCATTTATATGGATGTTACTTTGACAACACCTACCAAAATATCAACTTCACCAAGATCTCAATGTGCTGACGAGTCTGATCCACGAATGCTCCAGCTCACAACTTAAGATCTAAAAAACTAAAAGGACCTACAGCTAACTCCTTTGGTGCCAGATACCATACCTTGATTAATCAATTATTTGAGTGAAACAATAGGGACCCACACAATATTAGGCAGATGATTTTATGGATAATCAATGTATGTATTCTCAACTATATATAAACCATATCCAAAATATTGCTCAATGGCCAAGGATAACCATTCCATGGCAAAACAAAGAAATAAAAGGTGACTTGATGCATATGCTTACTGTACATTTTTAAATCGTGTGCATGGCATAATTTAAATTATTGTTCCATCAAGTGTCACTGTGTTGTTAACCCAGGTTCCCCCCATTTAATAAGAACAATGTTCAAAAGCAAACCTGTTACAGGTTGCTTTAAAGCCCAGGGGAAATGTGATGTAGGGGATAGCAGCATAGCATTTGTGCTCACATTCAAGTAAATGAAGCCAACTGACATTTCGTTAAAATCTTTTATTATCTGAACAAAAGCAAACTTTTCAAAACATTTCAACCCCCACTGGAAGTCCATCAACACTGGCATTTTAAACTAGTGAGACATAGGAGCCCTGTGAGCATGTCCTAAATCATAGTTCACAGTCCTTCACCTTCATAGCAGCAACTGTCCTGCCAAAATACAAAAGGAAAATATTTGAACGTTAGCTTCTACGATGCAAAAGATCAGCCTCTTCATTCATGTGTAGAGAGTTATTCCTGAATTTCTTGATCTTCCAGTACAGGTTTTAGATCCAGAAGTTAACTTACCACTGCTGCTTTAGCCTACAGCTTCCTGCGTTTGGGTGGGAGCAACTGCCTTCCAAAGACTGACCTTGATAAATACGAATAAAAAAATAATAAGTTTAAAATAAAATAAAAAAAGAGGAAGGGAGGGAAAATTAATAACGTACACAGACTTTTGGTTGTACAAGTGACAATTGGACATTTGATATACATGGTGCTCACTTGAAAGCTTTCCAGCATCCACTTTTCAGAGTTTCAACCTGCTGGTCTCAAAACTGAGGAATTACCAAACTCCATCAGTTTTGTCATTTCTGCAGAAGGGGAAAAAGAAATACGTTACTAAATTGGTCTGTGAGAATAGCTTCTTAAATAAACTGCCCAACCCTTTCAGTGATGAACCACCATCCCTTCAGGGCATTATAACTGCCATTAAGGCATGGCAGGTATAATGCGATACAAGTTACTTGTTCACCCACACACTTCAACAGGCCAGACCAGGACTTGTTAGAAATGCTCTAAAATAAATAAATAAAAAAATAAAATAAAAAAAAAGCAATGAAGGCTTTACAGCTAGAGTGTAACAAATATCCAAGTCCTCACAGAATACCATAAAATGTATAGGAACACACACAAGCATAACACCGAGATGATGAGGGAAGGGGAATTGATAAGATGTAAGGTAAATAACTGAAGCCACAAACCTTGCTTAATAATGCTGATCTCCTTGCATTTGGTGTCATTAATATCTGGAACTAAGGAGCTAAGCCCCACACTCCGGTATGGCCTTAAACTGAAAATTGCCTAAAAATGTTGGATCAAGACAAACTAGAGACGAGTATAACCACAGCGTCACACAGAACCAGACAATATTCTAGTTACCACCTCGGTCATTCACATGATTAAGTTAATTCTGAGTACTATAGAAATGTTGCAAGTTAAATTGCATGCACGCTCGATCAACTAAAAAAATATCCCGATGTAAAAGAGGTCAGTCATTCCAGGTGGATCCATACGATGTGATGTCTTATGTATAAAGTATTTCTACAAACCTGAAACCTGGCGTGAATATCCTATGGGCTTTCAGCTGGGTTTCTACAGCTCTGGCGTACTTCTGGAGAATCCAATGATGTAGTAGTAGTGGACACAGCTAAGGTATAGATCCGCCTTATATGATGACTAAAAGTACTGGAACAAAGCTCTAAACATATTTTACAGTAAAGACAACATATCCTTATTTAATAGTTGGGGACATTTTACATTCCCCACTCATCTGTGTAGATATGGTCAGAGTGCAAAGAAACTTTGGGCTTGTGACCATGTAATGGAAGCACTAGGAGTTGCTGAGATGCGAGCTAAACTCACTGGTTTAGTCTACCAGCTTAGAAAAAGCTCATCTAGTGAAAGACATAATAGCTAATTGGGTAAGAACTTTTTTTTTATTCATAGAAATACATACAGCGTGCTTGGAACTGGAATAAACAATATTTAATAGCTTTAAGCAGTGATACAATGAGACAGCATTTAAAGGAAGTCGACTTAATTATTTTACTCGAGCAGGGAATAAACTAGACCAAAAGCTAAGAAACAAGTTCACTGTTAACATCTAGGACAATGTTCATAATAACCACTGAACTATTTAACATGGTGTTGATTGGAAGCTGCGCGTCTGTGTGCGATGAGCGGCCAAAGAACACGTGACCTCTCAGGCGGGAGTCGCACCCAGCCTGCTCTAATCTACTGAGCAACTAGCCTCGTTAAAGCGACACTTAACATGGCTAGTTGATCGAAAAATGTCCCATGTTTAACACTTTAAGTAGTAAAAAGGAAATACACAACATACAATACATATACTAAAAAGAAAAGAAAAAAAAACATGCCTAGGCTAACAAAGCAAGTGTACTAATCTTAACTTAATTCAAAAGACAAAAATATCTCGGTTAAAAAAAAATAAAAAATAGTTTTACGACAGGTAAATCTAACCCCTGCCACCATTTGTAGAGTCCTAAAATAAGGATCCAGAGTAAGAGTCCTATGTCTTGGTGAAATTCCGCCTAGTGCCTTAGGGAGGAGGATACGGTGATAAGATGGAGGTCTGAACTTGATCACTGTGTTGTAATTGTAAACGCCGTGTCTCCCTACACATTCAGCTAGGCCGGATTAGAGCGAAGATTCTTGTGTAAGGATGTGCTAAATTCACTCGAGTCCTGGGGTGAGGAGGAACTTTACGCTATTTATAAAAACCCACTCTTTAATACGGGCCTCCGTAACCCCCCCTGCCGCCGTAACCACCACCACCGCCGCCGCCACCGCGGGAGTAAGGAGCGCTGTTTCTGCCCGAGTAATTACCTTTCATGGGACCGTAGCCCGAGGCCTGCTGGCCGTAGCCGCTGCCAAAGTCATTGTAGCCGTTGCCACCGCCGTAGCCTCCCATTTGGTCCCCGTAGCCGCCCCCGTATCCACCCCCATACCCGCCGCTGTAGCCACCTCCGTAGCCGCCGCCATACCCGCCGTCGTTCCCTCCGCCGTAGCCGCCGCCATAGTTGCCTCCATAACCACCGCCTCTTCCGCCGCCGTAGCCATTTTGAGGTCTTCCCATGCCGCGTCCTCCTCTTCCTCCGCGAGCGCCTCCGCCACGACCCCCGGCGCTCTGCATCTCCTGTTTGGTTAGGGCTTTCTTCACCTCCACTTTGTGGCCGTTGATGTTGTGAAATTTGAGCACAACAGCCTTATCGGCCGAGTCGTTGTCCTCGAAGTACACGAAGCCGAAGCCACGCTTCTTGCCGGTCTCTTTGTCCGTGATCACCTCGGCTTTCTCGACGGCACCGAACTGCGAAAAGCAGTCGACGAGATGCTGGTCCTCGATGTCGTCTTTAAGACCACCGACAAAGATTTTCTTGACCTTTGCGAGCGCTTCTGGCTTTCCCGCGTCTTCCCGAGCCACTGCTCTTTTCAGCTCCACGTTGTTGCCATCCAGCACATGAGGCCTAGCGGCCATGGCGGCGTCCGCTTCCTCTGGCATGGAGTAGGTCACAAAGCCGAAACAGCGGGAGCGCTTCAGTTGCTGGTTTTGCACCACCACACAGTCGGTCAAAGTTCCGAACTGCTCGAAATGCTTGCGGAGGCCTTCGTCGGTGGTCTGGACATTCAGGCCACCGACAAAAAGCTTACAAAGCTGGTTCTCCATTTCCACTGAGCTTCTTGCTGTTCGTGAGCAGAGGATGTAAAATGGCGGCTGGAGCTCGGAATAAATGTCGGCGCTTGTTTGGGCGGAGTCATCAGTGGTGACGTAACGGGTTGCGCTGAACCTCCCCCAATTCATCTCAGATTTGTGTTCGAAACAGAAAAGTTACTATGTTCGTATAGTATAAATCCTGGGAAATCAAAAAAACAAATATATAATTTTATCTATAAAAATAAACCGGTAAAAATAAACAAAAAGAAAAAAACGATTAAATATATAATAGCAGTTTTGGATACGCGTATCCAGGTTCAACAAGATGGCGTACGCGCGTGCACGCCATCCTGCTTTCCTGCCCGTCGCCATAACTACATGTTCTGAACAATAGCGCGACATCTTATTACTGTATTTAAAGCGTTACACAAAGACTGTGAGATGTTTGACTGCACTGCCACAAACAAGTGGAGTTTATAACAGTTACAATGAGGTGAATTCAGATCTTAAAGAATAAAGACTACGCAAAGACCAGGCGTTATTGTTTCATTACCCCCATCATCGATGTGTATGAAATCATCATAGTTTTGATTGCAAAATAATCAATTAAGTCTGTTTTATTTTATATATGTATACGTGTGTGTGTGTGTAAAGAAGTCAGTAAAACGCTACTTCTATAAGGAGCAGTTGGTTGGGTAGTCGGGGTTTTGTCTGAAGACAAAGGGGCAGAAATGCAGAAATCAGCGTGATTGCCCCGAGGACGGTTTCGTGGTGGTGCGAACATCTGGCAGTATTCATGCAGTGCGCATGCGCAGTGCACATTACGACCATTACATCAAAAAATGGCGGCGGCCGTTGAGAATGTTGTTAAAGTGTGAGTTGATTTACAGATTTTTTTTCCACATTAAAACGAATATACACTGGTTATCTGTATCTCAGAACCAAACGAGTTTACTCTTAAGTAATCAGAATGAAGTTGTGTGTTAGTGAAAGAGAATCTAGTTAACTCAGTTTTCCGATTTAAAGCAGTAGCTTGCTAACCGTTTCCATTCATTGTTTTCCAAGGGAAAATATTAGCCTATTAGCTGTATAGTTACTAACCATTGTTAGTGTACTTATTGTATTTAACCATTATGAGTTAGAAACATGTTTTATTCGCTGCATGGAGTTATATCTTTTATATTTGGTTTGTGTTGAACGCTTTCTTGTTGTGGCTATTGTTTGTTAGTGGTGTGTTTAAATGAATAATCAGGTAATTGGCGCCAAACTGCGACATAGCAGTGGTTATTTCATGCTCTTATCTCTTTTTGCCTTGTAATTTCCAAACATTTTTTTTTTTGTGCGTTAGGATGGGAGAGCAGTATTACAAAGATGCCATGGAGCAGTGCCACAGCTACAATGCCCGGCTCTGTGCAGAGAGAAGCATCCTCATGCCTTTTCTTGACTCTCAGACTGGAGTGGCTCAGAGCAACTGCTACATCTGGATGGAGAAAAGGCACAGGAGTGCAGGTCTGATACGCTTTTACATTATTTATCCACATGCACCACCATCTCATTGATCGTCACTCATTTTCTAATTTTGTTCTTTTCCTATTACAAGGTGTAGCACCGGGGCAGCTTTACACATACCCTGCTCGCCGCTGGAGAAAGAAGCGAAGGGCGCATCCACCAGAGGACCCAGCTTTGGTTTTCCCCCCATTCAAAGCAGGTAATCCGTCATTAGAATTGTATTTTATCGAAAAAATACAAACACAACTTTTTCCACTAACATTCATACTTTCTGTTTTGAAGCTGACATTGAATTGGGGTTGAAAAAAGATGGGATAGGACCCTTGGATGGAAGCAGCCTGGAGGCTTTGCTAAAAGGAGAACCCGTGGATAAGCGGACCGCGCCAGAGCTCAGGGGCCCAGAGGAAGACCAGAGTCTGGCAGACATCACAGGCTCTGCCGGGGCCAGTAGTCACAGTGGATCCACACGTGTGAGAAAGGTATCTATCTGGTGTGATGTTCAATTTCAAGCTAAGATTGGATCAGGCAACCGCTTATTCACTTGTGAATGTGGACAATAATTTCACACTGTACTATGTGTTTTAAGTGATTTGTTGGACCAGGCAACAGTAATGTAATAGAGTATACAGATCACCGTATTTTTCATATTAAGTTTCACAGTGATGGGGGTAGTTTTCTTCAAATGAGCACATCTTTATCTAATGGAAACAAGCAGATTTAACTGACTGTATCAATAAAAACAATGAACGCATTAAGTTATAAAGCATTTATAAAATGGACAGAATATTCGCACAGATGAGACATAAAATTGTCATGTATATGAGATGATGAGATGATGTTTCATATCACTTTCACATAAACCAGATTGCAATCAATCCCGGGTGTGGTCATACTTAATCAAGGGCCGGTGTGAAAAACACCCAAAGACAGTCTCAGAGTAATTCAGATTGTTTTATGTTTAAGTTTGTTCTTTTAAATTTGTCTTTCCAGAGAATCCTGGAACCAGAAGACTATTTGGATGACCTGGACGATGAAGATTTTGAGGAGGAGACCCCAAAAAGACGGAAAGGGAAATCTAAGGTAGCTGACACCAGACACAATGCAGCCTGATTACAATTGACTGATATAATTGGAATATATTTGTCAGAAACGTCAATGAGATGTTCTTCTCTGCGTGTTAGGGTCGTGGAGTTGGAAACGGAAAGAAAAAAAGTGAAGCGGCTGCAGCAGCTTTGGAAGACCGTGACAAACCATACGCCTGTGATAGTAAGGGTTTTTTCCTTTCTTCTCTTGTGTACTATATGGTTTGTGCATGCTGAGCCAAATTTCTTTTAACGTGCATGCCTTGTGTCTAGTCTGCGGAAAACGCTATAAGAATAGACCAGGTCTGAGTTACCACTACACCCATTCTCACCTGGCTGAAGAAGAAGGAGAAGACAAAGAAGAAGCTGAGATCCACCCTCCTGCACCACAGGAGGAAACTAAGAGTAAGTTAATTGGTCTCTTTGTCATGCATGTCCATTAATTAAAGTCTACTCATTCCAACAGGGGTAAAAAATGCATTAAATCCTCTGGTTTCTATTTCTGTTTCACTCGAATCTAGTGTTAAAATAAAGTGTATTGTAGTATGAGGGGTGTTCAAGACAAAACAGGACTTGATGTGATTAATATTTTTTTTGAAGGAAAGTGTAAAACTGATTTACATTTACAGAAGACAGTACGGTGATGAGACTCTTAGCTGCAATAAAACATTTAAATTGAGCAAATATTCATATATAAAAAGGACATACATCTGTGAGTGACTATTCTGGGTGAGGTGGCTCGGAGCTCACTGCAATCATTCCCTTGGATATTCAGTGAGTGATCCTTAAAAGTCAACAGATAACATGTTACCAACTTGTGGAAAAGACAGCATGTATGTCTGTGAACGATTGTGTGCACAGCTTCCACAAACACCACTTATACATTACAGAAACTCGACTAGGAGTTATTGTGACATTCACCGTATAGTCCTGACCTTGCTCCAATTGATTTTCTACACTTTTGGGCCATGAAACGAGTTCCTGCAAGGCCAGTGTTTCAGACAGGAAGGAGGCAGTCCGATCATGGCTCCGGCTTGCTGAGAAAACTTGCTACCTCGATTTGTATCCAAGTGCAAGTGAAAGTCTAGAAAGTCTAGGATAAGTGCATTAGCCAAGCAACGGATTATATAAAGGGAGTTTTAACTCTTGTAACTGTGTATTCCACGTAATGAACAGTTCCAGGTTTGACGTGAACACCGCTTGTACATTGGGTCGGACTAATCAATACCCCAGAAGTTTGGAAAAAGCAGCTTTCAAGGATGACTAAAGGTCTTTTTCTAACTTGGGAACAGTCTTATGGAACTGAGTGCAGTAATGCTTGAGCACAATGAAGTTTAGAAGGGGAAAAAACAACTGTGTAACACTCCGTCTGCTTGCAGAATTACTGCATTTCAATATATCTATGAAAAAAGACGATTCTAGTGACTCTTCAAATAATAAATTTCTTGTAAAAATGTAATGTAAAGGTGAACACAGCAGCAGTAACTAAGTGTTAAAGGTATTACAATGGCATTGGAATGAGATCAAACCCAGCAGGGCTCGACTGTATCCCGTCTCAAATGTCACCCAAGGAAATGTTTCCAGCGTTGACCAACTTTCGGATTTTTTGTTTTGGATGCAAAGAACAATTTACTACCTGATCATATATTCTTCATTTTGTCTGCATTAATGCATTTAACTAACCATCTGGTGCATTATTATATTATTTTATCTTCAACTTTTAAGTCTAGTCAGTTTCTTGACAAATACAACACAGATCTGGTCAGCACAATAGAGCTTTTTTCTCATGAAGACCTACTTTTTTTTCTTTTTTTTTAACCAATGTTCACTTCGTCCTTAGCTCCCAAGAAAGGTCCTAATGGCTTGGCACCGCCGAATGATTACTGTGATTTCTGCCTCGGTGACTCTAACATGAACCAGAAGACGGGCCAGTCCGAGGAGCTGGTGTCCTGCTCTGACTGTGGACGTTCAGGTATGGCATTTCCCTCTCATCCAATCAAGTGCAAGCCGTACAGACAACCATGTAGTCACTTATTCCAGCATAGAGACTGCTGTCTGCTATGCATAGGTTGTTGGTTAGGTATTGTCATCGGCCATTTCTGGTCATTTGTAGCTTGTAATATATTTGATTTTATGAGCTTTTTCCCCCCTCTTTTCTTAGGCCATCCTTCTTGCCTGCAGTTCACAGCGGTGATGATGGCCGCAGTGAAAACATATCGCTGGCAGTGCATCGAATGCAAGTGCTGCAATGTTTGTGGCACCTCCGAGAATGATGTGAGTTCAGTAACCTCCTCAGACACCCTCATGTCTCACACCTCGCACGTCTTGCATTCAGATGTTAACGTCATGCAATAGGTCTGTTTGCACACGTTAATGTGCACAGCTGACTGTATCCTCTTCTGATTGTTCTAATTCAGGACCAGCTATTGTTCTGTGATGACTGCGACAGAGGATATCATATGTACTGCCTCACTCCTCCAATGTCCGACCCACCAGAAGGTAAATCGCTTTAGACACTCATCAATCATTCATTCGTTCATTTAAGTTTGTTTTTAAAATAGATAGTTTTTATTCTCTGTGTTTGTCATCTGTTATTTTATTTTTAAGTTTTATCAAAGAAGATATTAAGTTTATAGTAATAAGATAATAATATAAAACATTGCAAGAAAGGAAGGAAGCACAACACAGTCTAATTAAAATGTGTGGTAAAATTAATTTTTAATACAATTTATTTACTTAAAAGATACGAAATGACATTAAAATATTGACCAACAATCGATGCATTATGGAAACTGGATATAGAATTGTATTTATTTATTGCTTGGCAAAAAATTGCTTCAATTTGGTGTCAAGCCACTTGGTGTCACTAACTGTCGGACTAACATGTCAGAATTCTTATTCCCCTACATCAATATGGGGAAAAAATCGGTTCTGTATAAATTCTGCTTTCAAGTTTGTCTGTACATTATTACAGTATATTTTAGGTCTTTTGCTTGTTTTAAATTAGCTGATGCATTTTATTTTTTGTTTACATTTAAGCATTTGGCAGACACTCTTATCCAGAGCGGCTCACTTTTGTAGTTTCCGGTATTGGATAGATCCCTACACTGGGTTACTAGGTTATTAACCAAGGACCATCAGTCAAAACACTGTTGGGATTTTTTTTTTTTCTGCGGGGACTGGGATTAGTCCAAGTACTGAAGAAACAGATGCATCTTAAGTCATCGTTTAAAGATTGCCAAAGACTCAGCTGTGCAGACATCTAGATAAAGGTCATTCCACCACCCAGGTGCCAGAACAGAAAAGAATCTACATGCACGTTTAAATGCACGTTTACATTTAAGAGATATTTTATTGTGGCTGTGCTCACTTGTTCCATGTGCTTTTTAAAAATTTTAAAGTTAATGAAAAGTCAGTACCTTTGTGAAAGATATTCTTTTATTTTTAATTTTGTACA
This sequence comes from Clarias macrocephalus, assembly GCA_011419295.1. Classification (NCBI taxonomy): domain Eukaryota; kingdom Metazoa; phylum Chordata; class Actinopteri; order Siluriformes; family Clariidae; genus Clarias; species Clarias macrocephalus. Next base: position 12,079 of record JAAGKR010004910.1, read on the forward strand.
TCATCTAATTCATCTAATGTTCGAGATCTGTCTGGAAATAATGCAGCCATGTAATATGAAAAGTAGAGAGATGTATTGAACATACAATAAATATTATACATAGTACAATGACACTTCAACGTAGGCACCTTGGGACCTCACTCACTTCCCCAGGAGTTTTTTCAAATATTTGAAAATCTTTTGTTTTTAATCGCCATCAGCTGCCTCATCGTATTTCTCCGAATCTCATCGATGGTCTGAAATTTCTTCCCTTTTAATGGTGATTTTAGTTTTGAAGTTACAGGGCGCCACATCTGGGCTGTAGGACCGCAGGTGATTGGATGCACTTTTTGCATCGTCGCCGAAAGCGTTCTGAATCATCCGAATAGATTCCAGAGAGCAATGATCAACGTAACGCAAAATTTGATGTAGATTTGTTGATACTCGCTCAGACGGCCACACGGGACATATGCTCACTCAGTGCCATCTAGCGCCCAACTGATGAGTATGGTGAACTCATCATTGTGCACGCATACTGTATGCATTCTGGTCCACTCTCCTTGGCTGTCCGGTTTCATTGGTATCGTGCAAAGTGATCTCATTATATTCAAAATATGTCAGAATATTTTCTGGACCGGCCTTGTATGTTGCATTTTAGTAACACAAAAAAACAAGCCAGATCATTTTCACATGCTTGTCTCTTAATTATTATTCTCGATGGCTCAAAACTCAATCTATGTTAGTGTTTAGATCGTATTGTCATTAACATGTATTTCACATTTCTCGCACGCACGCAGGAAGCTGGAGTTGTCGTTTATGTCTGGATCTTCTGAAGGACAAGGCTTCTATCTACCAGAGCCAGAATCCTACAGTAGAGTAATCACATCAGCAGGACTGCTCATGAGACAACATATGATGATCACACACTCCCTTTGATGCAGCTCATTCGCACCAACAAAAAAATCTGTTTTACACTACATGATTTAGAGTTTGATGTCTTCACGTCATCATACCTAGCCTGATATGGCCCAGCTGAGAAGCAGAGAAGATAGAGCAGGAAGGAGACTTTTATTTGGCAGCACATGAGCTTCACTTCATGCCACGGTCGCAGCATTATAATCTAACTCATTACTACATATATTAAGTGTTTTTAAATGAGTTTCCGAACTAAGGAAGGTAAAGAAAGTGTTTATTTCCTTAAATATTTCTCACTAATGGATATAAAGAGATGGTTCATGTTATATATGTTGCCAGATTGTTGTTTTTGTTGTATTTTCCTTGCTTGTTTACAGTGCATGTCAGAAAAAAAAATCACACGGCCTTATTCTGACAAGATTATGGTGTATTTTAGTATCTATATGTATCAGAAGTACACTTTTATTGTTGTTGAGTTTTTCCTTGCAGGAATTAATGGTGCCAAGGTCCACATTCTCAAACATTTTTCTTCCGTTCATTTAAGTATTTGACAAACTGTGGAGTTTTGTGTCTGTTAGTATTTGGTAATGAATGTGATGCCGTCTTATGTCCCTTTTATATTGCCCTTTCTTCAATAAACATACATGTAACACAAGTGTTCATGGTTTTAACTTCTTTTCAACGTGGCTCAGCCTTTATTAAATGTTCATTGTCCAAGCCATTATTAACTTAAGCTAAAGTAAAACCAAAGTTAATAATTAATTGCTCAAGAAATTCACAGCTTTATGCTTGCAGGAAAAAAAAAATCATCACAATTTTTATAAAAAGTGTTATTTTTAATACTCTCGATTCTGTCCTTCAGTCCTGAACACTGGTCTTTCATCATGATTGTGAACGTATCAAGTTTTTTTTTTTGTTTGTTTGTTTGTTTAAAGGATGCTAAAAGTGTGGATATCAGTTGCCTCTTGAATAAAAGTATTTTTATAATAAAATTTGCATACCTCCTTAAAACCAGGTAAGAAAATGATAACAGTGAAAAAGCATTAGGTAAAATGTGTGGGAGTTGCAAAGTCCTTGATGTTATGGAATCTTTACATCAATATAAATTTTTTAAAAATGCCATACAAAATTCTAATACAAACTGCACTGTGTGCAAGGAGTACATTGCCTACTATTATTATTAGGCCTATATTGCCTAAGGAAATAGACATTACAATTGTACAACAGAAGGAACTTCCTTTTCCAACAGCCTGGATGTCTCATGTGTCGAATTCCCCTGTGCTTGCATCTCATTAGTTCCCCTCTCTGAGGGAAAAGAAACGGAAACACGGAAGTGCAATTTAAAAATGAGAGCGACACACAACCGTCTCCAGTGAGTTGACTAACTCTCCTGTGAAAAAGTCCTATGGAAAAATCGGCTCCCCTTCCTCTGCTCCCTCCACCTGCAGAGCAACAGGGCCTTGAAGGTGACTTGAAAGTGCTTGTTGCAGAATGCATAGCAAATCGGGTTCACCGTGCTGTTGACGTAGCAAAGCCAGTACCCCAACTGCCAGAGGCTCTCAGGAACACAGTGTGCACAGAATGTGGACACCAGCACCATGATGTTGTAGGGTGTCCACGTCACGATGAAGGCCAGCAAGATGGCGCACAAGGTCCGCGCTGCCTTCTTTTCTCTGATCAGTGACCAGCTGCGTGGCTTGCGGCTCTTCTGTGTTGCTGATGGTGAAAGAGGGGACGGCCCTGTAGCTCCACCTTGCCGGAGAGATTGTTGACTGTCTGATCGCCAGTTCGCCAGTTGGGTATCATAAGGATCGACGTCACAGTTATTCAACGAGTCCAGCCTTTTATTGAGCTGAGCAAGAGGAATATTTGCAGCATTTTTCTGCCTGTCCTCAGTGTTTACAGCCCCAGTGTAACGTATCCTATTCTTCTTCCACCATGCTGCTGTGCACTGGGTGAGGGAGGGACACGGTGTCCCAGGCTCTGGCTGGATGTTTATCTGAAGCCTGACATCTTCAGTGTCACTTCCATAGCTGCTAGTGGACTGGGACTGATAATGACAGAGGAAATTCAAATGAAGTATATATATATATATATATATAAAGTTGGTTTAACATATAGGTCTTTTTTGCTTGATATAACAGAATGTTAAGACTTGTAACTCACCTGTGATGACTTGTTCGAGTCGTCCCCACGGGACGCTATCAACCCAGAAAGTTGCCGTGAACGTCTCTCAGTCTCTTGGTACACCCGCCAGTACAGACCCACCATCACACTTACAGGAAAGTAGAATGCTGCAATGGCTGTCCCAAATGTAATCACAGGCTGAGACAAGAACTGCACCGAACACTGTTCCTCAGGCACTGTCCTTTCACCTACTATGTGTTGCCAGAACAAAATGGCTGGTGCCCAAAGCAGGAACGATATCCCCCACGCCAGAGCGATCAACAACGCTGCCCTTCTGGTTGTTCGGCTAACCCGGTAGGTCAGAGGTCGCGTGACAGACAAGTAACGGTCGAAGCTAATAGCCAGCAGGTTCATCACAGATGCGTTGCTTGCTACATAATCCACAGCCAGCCACACGTCACAGGCCAGATTCCCTAATGTCCATCGTCCAATCACGATGTAAGTGGTGTAGAGATTCATCGAGATGGCGCCCAGGATAAGATCGGCCACGGCCAAGCTCAACAAGAAGTAGTTACTGACCGTCCTGAGGAGAGGGTTGACCTGGAACGCAACAATGACCAGGATGTTGCCAATGATGGTGATGACTGACAGCGGGACTGTGACCACCATTACCATAGCCATTCTCCAGGTGCTGGTATAACCACCAAGAGATACTGCTGTGACATTGGTTGAAACGGATAGAGTAAACGTGGCTGTCGTAACATTCATCATGATGATTTCCTGGAAGACTATCTTGATCTGCTGGTCTTTAAACAGTTTTTAGTTCCATCGGAGCAAGTTCGGTTGCGTTGCATTTTTGTCTTATAATCATCCTGAAAACATGTAGATAATCAGTCCCGGACAAAAAAGCAATTACTGAAACATGAGTGTCGCCGAATGGTAACAAGGTGAAATGGACACAGAAAGTACTTTTACCGTCAGTCTTATCTAATCACCGAGTAGTGTACTTAATGATTAAATATTTCGAGTCACTTAATGTGGTGTACTGTTGCAGACGTGTATGACTGTATACACTGCAGTATTGTCGTTATGGCTTGTTTTCTACATTCTATGAATGCATATTACTTGATCATATATATGTTCAAACATGTTCCCAGATCCACAAATCTACTGCTATCAATGAATTGCATGAAAATATCCTTTTTAGCAAATACATTTTGCATATATCATTGCGTTCATCACTGGTACTGCTCTAGAATTGTATATATCACTGTGTGTATATATATACTACGTTGCATTTTTAACTTCCTTCATGAGAAATCTCATCTCAATTAAAAAAAATCAACTTTTTAAAAATCTATTTACAAAAATGCCTGGCAATTTCCCTACATTTTGCCACATACGATGTCAAGGTTTTGAACAAACCTGAACGATACAAAGGACAAAAGACTCCAAAAGCCTCGTACCTCTTGTCCCACGGATACGGATCCTACTCCAGAAATGACCAGCTAATCCTTTAGAAGCGTGCTTCGTCATTAACAGTCATCATTTAGAAACGCCAGTAACTTGCTCCACCCTTTATAGCAAACTAGAAAGTTCAAATAAAACAGCAGAGAACAAACAGGGTCAACATGGACCATGCTTTTGTACCTGCATTTTATACCTGCTTTGGCCAATCTGTGATGAAGGATCATAAGAGACATTCAGCATGTGCAATTATTATACACTGTAGTCAAGTTAGAAAAGAAACCACAGATAACTTATTCATTAAATGTGATCTGAAGTCATGACGCATAGAAATAAAGGTGCTGTGGACTTAAATTATTAAGTAAAATAATTCAAGTTAACCCACTGATGAGTCTAAAATGTGGCTCAATAAACATTTGATGGATCTGTTTAAGGGAGGAAAAGGTGAGTTGTGTGGATCCCTCAATAATATTAAAAGACGTCTGTGTCATAACTATAAGGCAAATCATAGTAAATCCTACATGCATGTGTTTAATACGTCATGTGGTTGAAAAGTTGTTCTAAATGAAAATCTTATTTGTCAATCCATCACAGGGTAGACAAACACACACTTATCCATACACTTTAGGCAATTTTTTAACGCCAGTTAGCCGAATCTGCATGTCTTTGGAGGAAACCAGAGTACCCGGAAGAAACCCACCAACCATGGGGAGAACATGCAAACTCCATGCACACAGACCCCGAGGCAGGAATCGAACCCAGAACCTTGAGATGCAAGACGACAGTTTTCCAAAAATAAGAAAATGGCTTAAATTTCATCCTAAAAAATCGCAATGCACGATTGTTTAGATTAGAGTTTTGTTTAGTAAAACGTCTGTCAACAGTAAATTACCGTTATGTAAAGAAAAACATAGCTCCGAAATACATTGATGGATTTATCAAGTCCTTGAGACAAGGTCAAGTCCTGTCTTTCCCACATACATGTCTGTGTTCCGCCTTGTTTGCGCTAAGTTGTACTTCTTTCGCCGCCAGCCAAATACACTCCCTGTTCGGTAATCGGCGAGAGTGAATCATAGATGAGAAGTCGAAAAAGTCGATTGGTTAAAGATTGGTTAAAGTTTTCTCGTGAAACGAAGAAAATTCATCGGTGAAAACATTTTGATTTCATTTATGGTGCAGCTTAAATGTGAGGCAGATATCAAAGTATGGCAAAAGTTTCATTAGATTAAAGACGCGCCCACAGTTTAAAGCTAAATGAAGCTCTCTGGAGCAATTTCTTTCATTGTAGTGAAGTATTTCTATTTTGGGTAATGGACAGTTGTACAAGCATTGTGCTGCATATAATATTGTGTATTGTTGTGTATGTGACAAATGAAATTTGAATTGAAATTTGACATAGTCTAAACTAAACTAAACTAAATTATTCATCACAACTACACAACGACTACCACATATGAAGCGCCTCAGCCAGGGAAAACAAGGAGCAAGACGGAAACATACACCACCCTCCCTCGGGCAGCAGTGAAAACATCACAATACAAATTCATATCACAAATTTTGGAATTCGCAAAAAAGATATCAAACCCCCCTGAAACCAACATTATTAACTTCTACCAAAATGATGGAAAGGTCAGAAATTTAGGAATACACATAAATATTTATTCCACTACAAAACAGATACCGTAATGATAAAACAGACAATGTTACAAGTATGAGTTTATTTATTTATTTATTTTTACGGTTATTACAGCAAGTAAGAATAGCTTAACTAGCCTAATTAGAATTAGATCAGGCACAACACTGTGTCCTATCTGTGAAAACTGAATTAGTATCTGGCAGTTTCTCTAATTAGCTAACATTAGTTTAGAATTAGGTTAGAATGAAGGTGTAAAAATTATTAACATTTACAGAATAAAGACTTCAAGCACAGTATGGCACAGAGACTCTTGCAAGCGGTTACCCATGAATGTTGATCCCGGGCCAAAGTGGCTGGGAGCCGACTGCAGTATTTTAATACTATATATACGTATATATCTCGTAAATTGAAACAATTGAAGGTGTATCTTATACATTTCTGACTCTGTATAATTAGAGGTTAAAGAGGCAGATGGTGTAATCTTTCTCTCTCTCTCTCTCTCTCTCTCTGTCTCTCTCTCTCTCTCTCTCTCTCTCTCTCTCTGTCTCTCTCTGTCTCTCTCTCTCTCTGTTGTTATGTATGTGCTTTCTCTGAGGAGTGAGTGGGGGTTTTCTTTTTTTCCTGAATGCAGTTAACAGCTGTTGCATCCTTTTTTATTTCTTGCTCTTTGTTTTCTTTGTTCTTTTCCCTGCACTGATGTCGTCTTGGGGAGAGGCCTGATTGCTCCTAAATCTTCCGCTATTAACCTATTTAAAATGCAGGGCAGATGCAGGCATTTGCACATTTAGGAGGGGGAGATAAGCTATGGGTCTCAAATGTATCGTATCAAGGTTCATTACATAGATATAGACTTTTTAAATCATTTTTATTTTCTGTTATTTTACTGCACACATATTGATACGTATTAACACCAGTGGATGACATTGACATTCCCTTTGCTCCCGGATAACAATCCCTCTGGGATTAACAAAGTTCTTTGAATCTTGAATCTTATAAATAAATAAATAAATAAATAAATAAATAAATGTGTGTGTGTGTGTGTGTGTGTGTGTGTGTGTGTGTGTGTGTGTGTGTGTGTGTGTGTGTGTGTGTGTAATATAAAGTATATATATACATTTGGGTCCATTCCCAAAACGTTCTGGTAACCAGTGTTAGCTGGGAGGTTACAGACTGGGAGTCTATTGATTTGCTGTACATGGTGAACATGTTTGGGCCTTTCTTCCATCGGGGGTTTAGGAATCACCTTACAAGTTCCCCCTTGAAAAGGAAAGCAGGCAGAAGAATTTGGCGAAATACCCGGCTTAAATGCATGGCCTTAAGGCATTTGCCCAGTTATAAAACCTTTTTGTTTAGGCTAAACAATATATTTTATTACAACTGATTACATCAGAAATCAAAGTCTTTGTGAAGAGGTTATGAACTGTGCATGCATAATAAGATACCTGCACCTATTCTAAATATTATTTTAGAGTGTTGCAAGTCTTTAAACTGTCGCATATTGATATTAGACAGTATAACTACTTGTGCATTATTTAAATATTATTACAGGATCTAATGATTCCTGTATGGCATCCTGTTTCTTTGGAACCTTTTCACGTCTTTGCTTGCACAGTGGGTGAAGGAAGTTCATCAGAAGCTTCATATTTCATGGTCAACTTTGTGTACTATTTGTCCTATGATAAATTTTTACTACACCCACCATTAAATATACTACTTCTGCCCATGAGTTTACATACCTCAAGTGGACTTTGACGTTTTTTGAAAACATACAAGAAAAAGTTGACTCAGCAGTACAGGAATCATTATATCCTGTAACACACGGTATATTTAAGGTTACACAAAGACACAGAGACACAAAGAAAATACCAATCTGCATTATTCAAACTCTGATAATAAACTGGAAGTGTATTATTTGGAATTAAGCCATGATCAGGTAGATCAAGGAAGATTTCTGGTACAACCTTCAGATAAAAAAAAAAACGAAAAGCCACACAAATGTAGGTGTGGTGGTTTCAAACCGTACCTAAAATGGGCTGCATAGTAAAATGGCCAAAGGACACTTTTTTTTTTTGTTTTTTTTTGCCTACACCACAAAACAACAAAGAGAATCTAGAGAAAGTTTAAGACTTCTGGATTAAGTCCAACTGGAGCGACAAGACAAAAAAAAACAAAAAAAAACGTCTTTATCTTTATGGTTGCAACCATGAATGATGTGTTCACAATATATGTCAAGAGAATCAAACAGTCATAAATCTGTCATGTGGAAGTAGTCCTTTGCTTTGGGATGGCGTGAGCTACGGGAAATTTAGTACAGCAGATTATCAGGAAGCCTGGAAGACAAATCGTTATGCATCAGCCTGGAAGATGTGTATCAGGCACCTATGAGCTTTTCAATACAACACCAAATCAAGGCACGAGTTCCAAGTTCCAAAGACTGCAGTGGAAGAGGCGTAAGGTTGTCTGAGGAGATTCTCAGTCATCTAGGGGGTTGTTGTTCCCAAGCTGCTGTTTAGATCTTGAAGATCTTTCACCTCTCATTCAAAGACTTGATCAATGCTAACTAGCTCTGTCCCAGAAATCCCATTCAGCTACAGGTTCAGGTATGTGTGTGACGCCTGGGTCAAAATTAACATGCGAATTGAAAACAACAGTGCAGTGGAGAGGAACATTAAGGTCACACTGTCTGACCTTTCTGGATTGTGCAGTATGCATGAAAGGGGACAAAAACCTCGACAGTAAATGTTTGCACCTTGTTCCACTTTCAGGGGTCTGTTTTTTGAACTGCTGCGATTTTATTCATTTAACCGTACACAAAGACGGTTACCTTCTAAAGAGGTGTTGCCCTTTCCAATGTTAAAGGAGAAAAATATTGTACAAATCCCTGCTCTGACCCGGACGACAGATCCATGTGAAAATGTGAACATTGAACATTTCCCTGTTCAATATATCTGACCTGAGGTTGACTTTCCTCCTTCTGCTATGTGCTTTTAATAGTTTTTGGTCTCCTTTGAACATTTGGTGCAATAAAGAGATTCCCGACCTGGTCTTAAATGCCAATCCTAATTTTGGTTGAGTCAGCCTGTTAGTCTTAATGTATTTGAGGTTCAATCACATTTATATATTTAGATCGATATTTTCATAACTACAATAATCCTGCAATAAGTTCCATGCCAAATCCTGGCAGCTGGACTGTCGGCACAGCAGAATGGTAACATCCGGTCACATGAGCACGAACACTCTATACAGGAAACCCCCACACACAGATCAATATTTACTCTTTGAGTCTCACCACCATCTGGAGCACAAACTGGGAGGGATTAGCATCCAACACCATTCGGCTGAGAATGTGCCTCGAAAGGGTGGAGGGGAAAGGAGAAGACAAAAAAACATCAACAGAAATAGACTAAAAGGTTAACCATTTGAACAAAATTCTCATCCAGTATGTTGCTGGACAAGCCGATAATGCAGTGAGGAATGCACGGATATGTACAATGACTAAATATCACCGTTGCTTTACAAACCCATGACACAAAACTGGAAAGCTAGCTTTTTAGGATAAGACTCGACATTTCATCTGTATGTGAAAAACTGCGGCCATTCCCTTAAAGACAGCCATGTCCACAGAAACGACTGTCCAAAGGAAGGGGTAAAGGAAACCTCCATATCAAACTGAAATGATCCTCTTAAGACTCTTAAGAACTTAAGTCTTAAGTGGCTTAAGACAACGGTTTGTTAAGATTCACCCACTTACAATGTATATCTTTCATACACAAGTTTTTCTTTTCCTTGAGGTGTGTATACATTTTCTGGCTGACTCTATGTCCATACACATACACTCATTTACATACATATGCAGTTCTATACTGTACACGCCATATGTATGCCAGTTTATTAGGTACATCTACCTTGTATCTATGATACACAAGCAGCACAATGAGTCACCCTGCCTCTCTTCTGTCTATCAGTGAAAAGAGACCATCGCTAAGGGGATCTTATTTGTGGTGGTGATTCATTCTCATTACAGCAATAACACTGACGCTATAGTCTGTTGTTAACGATCCCTAAAAACGAAACCTTTATTGTGTACTGCACTTGGAGAGTTTTGGTTGCTGTTAAATGAATCACTGGAAATGTAAGAATACAAATTGATAACCCCTGGCTAATGCAAGGTAGTTAATTGAATAATTTACATTTTTGTATGGAAATTCATATATTAAGCACATTCATTGGTATCAATAGGTTGATGATTTATTGCATGTTCACAATATTTTTTAGATTTTAAACAATTGACAATCAACACATTATTTTTCAATCTAGTCTAATTTCAATGGGCAGAGTTTAAAGGCATTAAAGATAAATTGTGCAGAATAAGACAGAGTTCAATTGGTGTCATGTAGAAGGAGCAGATATATGTATACGTGGCATAGTTTCCCATTATAAAATAAAATAAAATACTCATGCTAAATTCTGCAGGTTACGTCCGAAACGAAATATTCAATATAATTTCACACTTGTGTTTTTAATCAGTGGAACTAATTGTGCACGGGTTATTGCATACTACCTACCTCTGGTTGCATTATAATGTAAATCAGAGCAGTAGTCTGTAGACATTTTGGATCTTTTGATCATAATAACATTGTTAAGAGCAGGATGGAAGGTAAACCACGAAAAAGGTGACACAAGAGAGAAAGTATGTATTGTATGAAGTTTCTGTGCCATGCGGTCAACTTCAAAAAAGTTCATTTTATTATATTGTTCACAAGTTTATTTTACTGTTAGAAATTGGCACACCTGGAAGCACAGCCGGATTGCAATAGTCTGGGACTGTTTGTGTCATAATAGCATTGATTGGTACTGCTGGGTTTTGCGTAAATCAATTGTTTCTGTGGAAATTCAGTTAACATGTGCAATACAATGCAGCTGGATGGATGGCCAGATGTTTTACAGGTCTCACAGCTGGTTGAAACAGAAGCTTATTTGCTACTGAAAGATAAAAAGTATCATAAAAGCTTTAAGTGTAAACTGAACTTTGTGAACTGACACAACTTTCAGTTTTGCTTTTAGTTAGTATCTGACAAAAGTAGTCTATGTCTGATTATGTGGGTGATTAAAGTAATAAATATTCACAAAATTGGCTTGTATTAAATGGGACTGGAATTCTTGTGGGCTTTAGGCCTGTGCTAGAAGGAGATCTTATTTAGACCATTCATCTTCTATAATGCTTTTCTTGTATACTGGGTCATGGGGGGCCTAGAGCCTCTATCTAGGAGACTGGGTACATCCTGGACAGGGTGCCAATCTATTGCAGGGCACACACATACACTATGGGCAATTTGGGAATGCCAATTAACCTAATCTGCATGTCTTTGGAATGTACTAGGAAATCAGTGTATCCGGAGGTAACCTACCAAGCACAGACAGCATGCACACAGATCCGTGCCAGGAATCGAACCCGGACCCTGGAGGTTTGAGGCGACAATGCCGCCACTGTGCTGCCTGAAAATCTACCCGCGCCAGCAATTTTACAAGACATCGCTCCAAGCATGTCCGAGAGGTGTGTTTATTTCTGAGTGTGAAAATTAAGACAGAACACAAAGGCAACAAAAAAATATATATATATATAAAAAATAAAAAAATAAAAAAGCATTACTTTAATATATTGTAATTTATAATGTTGATAGGTTTGAGCATAACTGCACTCACTCTTTTGTCTGTTGTGTATTTGATGATGGTAAATGAGTCAGTTATTATATCCAGATAAATGTGAAGCAAATCCCTAAAGGGAAATGGTTTTCTGTAGGGGTTTCTTCAGAATATCCCATACAAAACTGACTGCTGAAAATCCTTTAGGATTCCTGTAGGAATGTCCTTCACAATTTATTTACAATAAAATGCTTTTTTCTATAAGAGAAACACAGTATCAGCATTTTCTGTTATGTATATATCCATGAGAGCAGATCTCATCAAATAAAGATTTATACAACAAATAATGATAAGCAGGATTCCTAACAGATCAGTGGCAAATTAGGTGTTTTTCAAAGTTTGTATCATGGCCCTGGCTTTTTGTTGTCTCTACTGCCCCCTGGTGGTAATTTAACGTAATGTCTCACTTTGCATTATCTTTTTCCCCCCACCCAAGGGCTTCACATTTCTTCAGTCAAAGGAATGAAGGTCAATTTAATGTGTGTGTGTGTGTGTGTGTGTGTGTCAGACCTTGAGGAACCTGATGGCTTGTGGGAAGAAACTGTTCCACAGTCTGGTTGTGTGGGCTCAAATGCTTTGGTGCCTTTTTCCAGATTGTGAAAGGACAGAGAGTGCGTGGTCATCCACAGTTCTGATGGGTTTGCAGATGTGGTGTAAATGTCCATAACGGAGGAAACTGGCGAGACAGACTTCAATGAAACTTTGGCAGTACTTAGGTACTTGCCTGAAGTTAAATTTGCGCCATGAATAAAATCAAAATGTTGAGTAGAAGTTAAGTTCTGAGTAGTTTTATGCCGGATTATTTCACAACATCAGCTTTTTTTTTTTTTAAGCATTTTTTAAACTCAAGTCTGGCATGGCTATACACATCACTCAACAGAGCCAACCAAAGTCATAGTTTACCATGTATAGAGTATTCGGAAAACACAGATATGACAAAATGCTTAAGAAACAGTAATGGAAGTGTGACACAGCATGGCTTACTCCAAAAAAAAAAAAAAAAAAGGAATGTAAAGTATGAAAACTGAACCTTCAAAGATGAATAGACAAGACCAATGTATGATTAAAAACAGTTTCATATGTTCTAAAACCATGGTGCTAATAAAAAAAATAGCAATGTTTGCACAGATTTCCCAAACTACATAATTGCTATCAACATATGTATTACAAAATAAAACATTTTCTCACGCAAAAGTGTCTGGACAGAGTTTAATGAAACGTTTGCAGTATTTAGTATTTAGTCTGTCTGTAGTTTAACCTGCACCATAAGTGAAATTAAAAGGTTGAGAAATGTTATGAACAGTTATGTACCAGATTTAATAATCTAGTTTAAAATAAGCTACTAATAAGCTACTTGCTCAATGTAAACGAACACTTGTATAAAAACAAAAATTGTATAAGTGAATTTTAAAGCACTGGAGTCGTTTTTAAGACAAAACTTTATCTTTATCCAATGTATTTCTTATCTGTGATTCACTCTCTGATTAATAAACAGGGAGTGTATTTGACTGGCGATGAAAGAAGTAAAATTTTGCTCAAATAATGCATGAGATACTCAAAATTTTAATTCTTTGCATAAATAAGTTAGTCAGAGAGTTGCCTAGGATTTAGGAATGACAGGCAAACGTGTACGTGGGCTTCAACCTGAAATAATCACTGATTACATTAAAGCTCATCGGATATTTTTAATTTCTGTAAATTTAACTTCTAATGGTTAAAAGGTTATATATACAGTACTGTACTGTATTTATTTATTTTGTGTATATTTATGTATAAATGGTTATATATATATATATTTTTTTTAAAAAATAAAACTCAATAAATAAAAAAATAATTAAATTAAATAAATAAATTATTATTATTTCAAATGTATGTTATGTATTTAAATACATTTTATAATATATATTATATATTATATTTTTCTATATTTTTGTTTATATATATTTATATTAATGGTTTATATTTGTTTTTATAAAACTCAATAAATAAAAATAACAATTAAATAAAATTAATTAATTATTATTATTTAAAATGTATGTTATGTATTTAAATACTTTTTAAAATATATATTTTATATATATATAATATTTTTCTATATTTTTGTTTATATATATTTATATTAATTGTTTATATTTGTTTTTATAAATAACATTTCAATAAATATAAAATATTTTTTTTATAAAATTTGATTGAAAAAGAAATAGGTTGAAATATACAAATATTTAAATAAAGTTACAGAAAAAAATTTAACATAAATAGACATATATAAAAATATATATACAGTACAGACCAAAAGTTTGGACACACCTTCTCATTCAAAGAGTTTTCTTTATTGTGTTCTTTATTGTGTTCTTTAGCCCAAACGCGTCTCTTCTGCTTGTTGCCTGTCCTTAGCAGTGGTTTCCTAGCAGATATTCTACCATGAAGGCCTGATTCACACAGTCTCCTCTTAACAGTTGTTCTAGAGACGTGTCTGCTGCTAGAACTCTGTGTGACATTGACCTGCTCTCTGATCTGAGCTGCTGTTAACCTGCGATTTCTGAGGCTGGTGACTCGGATGAACTTATCCTCCACAGCAGAGGTGACTCTTGGTCTTACTTTCCTGGGGCGAACCGCATGTGAGCCAGCTTCTTTGTAGCGCTTGATGGTTTTTGTGACTGCACTTGGGGACACTTTCAAAGTTTTCCCAATTTTTCAGACTGACTGACCTTCATTTCTTAAAGTATTGATGGACACTCGTTTTTTTCTCCACTTAGCTGCTTTTTTCTTGCCATAATACAAATTCAACCTTTTTGAATGAGAAAATGTGTCCAAACTTTTGGTCTGTACTGTAAATTACACAGTATTTATAGAATGTGCTGTTGTAAAAGTATAATTGTAAACTTGTAAATTGTAAAAAGATATGAAACGACATATGTTTGCAGCAGAGTCACTGTCCATGCCTTGCTGTCTTTTCATGAAGCATAAGCAGTTGACGTGATAAACATTTCCCTAACCATACAGTTCAGACTGATGTTATATGGTGCTTACGCAGGATAGAGAGATTTGCAGATTTACGTGTCATAGCTGGTTAATGAGTTCTCCACATCACCTCCCCCTCCGCCTCTGTGGGTCCTGTGCCAACCTGACAGCCTGTAAACTCCAGTGGGGCTACGTCCAGATATGCGTGTGCATGTGTGCATGTGTGCGTGTGTGTGTGTGTGTGTGTGTGTGCAGCTTCTTCAGCTTCCAGCTGGCAAGGTCAACATACACTCTTAATCTCTCTCTCTGTCTCTGTCTGTGTTTAGTGCTTTCTCTCTCACACCTTTTCTCACTGTCCTCCAATTTCCTTCAGTCTCCTGAACTTCGATGAATGTACTTTAGTGTTTTCTTTTCTCTCTCTTCTTTATCCAACCTACACATGGCAGCAAATTTCTGGTAAATGGAGCATAAAGCAGTATTTTAGAGAGATCTGGGTTCACCATGGGCCACCAAAACAGCTTTAATGCACCTTGGCATTGATTCTACAATTTCTTAACCTTGTTTTTCAAAAGTCATCTTAGCTTATGTTTTGATGATGGTTGATTATGGCATACATCTCATAAAAATCCAAGCAAAAATCCAGAATCTCAACATTATTAGAATATTTCATTTTAAATTCAAGTACTATTACTATTCGTACTGTATAATACTGTACATCCCTCATGTTCCACGCTTATGCGGACTATGCATGGGAAAGAGTGCTGACTTGACAGTTTTCCAGAAGACCTTCATGACAAACTGCACAAGGAGGACAAGCCACAGAAGGTCGTCACTGAACTGGGTCTCCATATTCATGTAAAGGGTGAAAGGGTAGGAAAAGGTACAAAAGCAACAGGGATGATTACAGGCTTAAGAAGATTTTCAAGCAAAGACAATTGAGGACCTCAGGAGAGCTTCACACGGCGTGGAGTGGGGCTGGATTTAGTGCATCCATGCCAGGACATCTTCAGGAAATAGATTACAACTGTTGCATTCCTAGTGTGGATTGTGTCATCTGCTGTGCTGGTCCACTGTGTATGCTCACGTCCAAAGTCAATGCAGCTGTCTACTAGGAGATGCTACAGTCTGCCGACAAACTTTATTTTCCAGCAGCCCATAGTGCCAAAACTATTATTAACTGGTTTGTTGACTATGATATTTATGTGCTTGATTTAACAGCCACCGCACCTGACCTAAAGGCATTAGATTTGGGCTACTGTTAAAGGAAAGATAAGAAACACTTGACTCAACAATTCAGTTGAGCTGGAGGCTGCTATCAAAGCAACATGATGTTTAATATCGCCTCAGCAGTGCCACAGGATGATCGCCTTGCCGCACTGATGCAGTAATTTGTGCTACAGGAGCCCTGACCAAGTATTGAGTACATAAATCAATATAGTTTTCATAAATTGGGTACATAATGTATATCTTTTTATTGATCTTAGCAAATATTTGTAAATACATGATTTTTATGAGCTGTAAACCACAATAAAAAAAATTAACTTGACATATTTCACTTGATGATTAATGAATCTAGAATGTACAGTATGATCATTTCACTCTTTTAATTAAATAATGGAAATATAATTCCATGATATTCAAATTTTTGAAATTCACTGTATGTGCATTAGCACACATAAAATGATTCAATGAGTTCTTGGGCATTGTGCATGGAGGCAGTGTTAGGTGTTTATTTTTATTATGCCTACCTGGGTATCACAGTGTACAGTGTAATAACTGACCTATCAGTACAATAAGGCTGTGGAGACTAGTGGCCAGGAGGGGTGATAATAAGTCTGTTAAACGATATAAGAACTTGTGATTCTCACCCCCCCCCCCTCCCCTCTCTCTCTCGCTCTCTCTCTCAGGCAGGATTTAATTACATAGATAGGTCTATGTGTCAGACATGCTTATTCTTACTCCTGATAATAACTATCGCTGACTGGCTAATTATTGGACACGCATACAGTGTCTGCGTTGTCTCTCCCAGTGCAGGGATTTGACTGGTTATTGTTGTCTCTGCTCTGCTCAGTTGAGGATTTCTGTTTTCGCTTCTCAGTTTCAACATTCCAGGTGAAGTGTGACATCTTTATCATCGAGCGTCCAATATTACGCAAGAGGATGGAAGCTTGCTGATGGAATTTGTGAAAATGTCACAGCTTGGAAACTATAACACTAGAGATGTCCTTCAGCCCGTCTGGCTCTCTTCACATCTCTCTTTGCTTTTCCTTCCTTTTCTATCACTTTCTCTCTCTCTCTCTCTCTCTCTCTCTCTCTCTCTCTCTATATATATATATATATATATATATATATATATATATATATATATATATATTCACCCATATGTCTGTCTAAATATTATGTACAGTATATAAACTGGGGCTTCATAGGCAAATCCATGTGCTTGTGTAAAGGCAAGGGGTATTTAAGTAGACACAAAGGTAAGAGGGTGAACCAGAGCAATTAGCATTTCTTGAATTTTCCTTTTCTTATTCCAGCTAAGTCAGCAGTCTGACTCCAACACACACACACACACACACACACACACACACACACACACACACACACACACACACACACACACACACACACACACGCAAAAAGACATACTTCATACATGCATGTAGTGCACACAAACATTGTCATGCATACAGACACTTTTAGTCACTACACCGATACAGATACTGCACAAAGATATAAGGCGCAAATAATAAGTTTATTTAAATAGCGTTATCTTAAACTAGGTTATGTGTGGTGATGCGAGCAGCCTAAGCAGTCTGTGAATGTTAAGGAGTCTTTGTCTCATTTCTTTCCTATTTTGCTGGTGAGTGTGTCTGACCTTTAAATATGTCAATGCTGTCACCATAAGAATAAAACACTACTTAATGCGAGATATTCCAATTAGGATTGTGAAACGTTGAAATTTTGCTGTATCTCTGAATAGATTTTACGACACCTAGGGAGAATCATCGGTTTGACAGGTTATTGTCCGCCATGTACAATATAGTAAGTACCTCCACATATAAAATGAATACACACACATACAGAGGTTTCCTGACGACATTATCCTCCTGTCAGTAGATAGGCGAAGGTTGACAGGTTTCTGGGCTGTGAGTGAAGACTGTTCAGTATCTCCCTTCCCCCACAATCCAGCACCCTGTCCTGTCTCTTCTCCCCATGAAAACATGAATACCAGCCAGCCATCTCATCTGTCCATCCGACAAGATGCACCCCAGAGCTCCCCTGTTCCCCAAATCCTGCTTGTCTACAGCAACGTGCTTCCCTCCCTTTTTTTTTTCTTTTTGTTGCTCTAATGCCAAATTGGGTTTAATGCATAACAGAGCAACTGCACTTCTCTCTTCATTCCTGTTGTTGGTGTTTGTCCCACACAAAGCAAATTCTATGTAAGTTCAGATTCCTTTTGAGTGCAATGCTGTGTTTATTTCCAATGCAGCCATTCTACATAGGGGAAACACAGATATCTGATATATCTGTGATATATATGTGATATATCTGATATATAAAATATGATATATAATCATCTGATATATAATATTTTATATATATAACCAGCTCTCTAACCATCAACATTGTTCTGAGCATTCTGAATGATCCATTAGCTCATATAACTTAGAGAGACTCAGTTATAACCGTAAGAGGTATTAAAGTCATATTTTTTAGCTGCAAATATAAAAAAAAAGTTTTTAATCTAAAGTCTGTGGTGTAACCCACGGCTGTAGTGCATGTGTGACTACCAAGGACGTTTTCCCTACATTTCGACATGTTACCCTACATTTAACAATAAGACATCTCACTCAGTTATAATGGATTTTCTTTGTTGTTGCGTAGAATACACTCATAAATTCTTCAGACACAGGTGTCTGTAGATTAAAGGCTATTTCTTCATCCATCATCAGTACCTGCTTTATCATTGTTTGGGCTGTGGTGAACCTGATGATCCCTGTGAGTCTGGGAATACACACTGCCCGGGATGCCAGATCATCATAAAGCAAATAAATTTATTTTTACTCATTCTTGTGGTGATTCTAAAATTTGCCACCTGATCGCTCATGGGTATGACTAAAGCATAAGTGTTGGAGGACAAAAATAGAAAATTGAATAAAACTGCATAAGAACTGCTTTTAAAATACTTGCTCTACTGTCTTCCAATGCTAACTGTGCAATGATTAGTGTTTTACATATGAATTTATGTAAAGCATATACTGTACAGTACTGTGCAGAAATCTTAAGTACATACAAATGAATGCTATAGAGCAAGATGCCTTCAACAACAACAACAACAACAACAACAACAACACAGCAAAAAGTCTATAATTTTTTGCATGCAAAACCCAGCAGATTATATATATAATATATAAAAATATATAAATGTTCTTATGATGATTGACAATCACAAATGTATTTTTGCTGTTTTGTTTTTGTTGTTGTACAGAAAAATATTTGTATACCAGAAACGAATGTAGCATGTATACTGATTCAAAAATAAAGTTATTTAATAAAATCTATGACAATTTTATACAGTACTCTATTTAACAACTGTTCCTAGACTTTTATTATAAATGTTTTAATTAGGTACTTGTTACAGGGAAACATGACTATATTCTTCTTTGATGTAATCACATAATCAATGTGCGGTTAGTGATTAGGTTAAAAAAAAAGTAGCATTTCATTAATACCACTGTACATAATGTCATATTTTTAAAAATGCTTGACAAATAGCAAAACTAAACTTGAAGCTATGGAATACCCATAGACATAGTATCTGGGATCCCATCTTTCACTTCCTCTTAGACTGAATGCACACGAACAATTATGTTCCATTTGAGCTATTCCATTAACAAGTCCATTTAGCCAGTGTCCCAGTATTTTCATTCTTTCATGCCTCCATCCTGCCCTTAAGCCCTCAACAGAACTGCTTGCTTAACCCTCCCACTACCACCACCATCACTATCTCAGTTATATTTTCTTGTCCTTGACACACCCATCCATCTATCCATTGTTTACACTAATCCACCCCATGTCCATTCATCACCCTCACATGAAACCATCCATCCCTTTTCCAATACACCTCTGAGCTTTTTTAAGTGAGAAAGCATTGATCATTCTTGCACCTAATCCTTGCAAATCAACAATCCAACCATGTATCATGGTTCAACCTCTCTGTTCTGTGTGGTTAAAAAAAAATTCTTGCATTTATTTTGCATCAATATATTTTCCCTTCTCTGATATCATCCATCTCATCAGAAAGCAGCCTACCCCCATCACACCTCTCCTCTCCACCCTCCCCCTCTTACCATCTAATACTGCATTCCTCCTCTCCCCAACACACCCAATATTCAACGTCTATCAAGCAGTAAACCAGGGTTACCCTTGGCTTTCCCTACCCCCCAGTCTTTCTCCCATAGGATGGGATGCACAGATAGAGAAAAAAAGGGATGCTTAATGAATAAGTGATTACAATTGACATGGCTGCGCTCAGCAGCTGAGGGTCTGCTCTGGCCTTGCTGTCTTTTTTTTTTACTTGTTGGCCTCTGAACCCCACACTCTTTCCTCTCCCTGACCATTTCACTCAACAACACGGCTATTGCTGCCTCTCATTTCGACCTCGGGTCCCTGGGGCATCATTATTAGGAACATAGATCTTCAGTGCTAACCGGTATATCCTGAGTTATTTGTCTTATTTATTTATTTATTTATTTATTTATTTATTTATCCTGAGTTTATACCTTGGTTCTACGTGCCTTTATGTAACTTTTGTACAGTGTTCTTGAGAGTTTGAAAAGCGCTTATAAATAAAATGTATTATTATTATTTCTTAGCTCTTTCAGCACCTTTAAGCACCTCTACATATTCATATCTTTGTCCAAGTTATTACAATTGATAGTGTCAGATAGGAGTGACTGGGGTGGGGCAACAGCTAGGATGCAG
Organism: Clarias macrocephalus; assembly: GCA_011419295.1. NCBI lineage: Eukaryota > Metazoa > Chordata > Actinopteri > Siluriformes > Clariidae > Clarias > Clarias macrocephalus. The sequence goes on from JAAGKR010004910.1 coordinate 32,855, forward strand.
AGCTAGTCTGGGGTGGCCTTAACAAACTAAGCTACTTTAGTCAATCCACAAAGCATCAAATATTTTGCACAGTGGAAGGAAACCAGAAAACCAGCATATAATAACTATACATATTTTCCTAACACTAATATAAAACCACAAATCATATACAATGCACACTCACTTACTCACTGACCTATTTACTTATTTGTTCTCTATACCTGATATATGCTTAAAGGGTCGTGGGAGGCCTGGAACCTATCCTAGGGGACTTGGGGCATGAGGCAGGGTACACCACGGATGGGGTGCCAATCCATGGCAGAGGACACAAGCCAAAGTCTATAGCAAATTTGGAAATGCCTACATGTCTTTGGAAGGGAACCAGGGTAGCTGGAGGAAACCCACCAAGCACACATTTAAACTCCACACAGGTAACAGTGTTTTATAGCCTTATGATTTTGTTAAAACACCTGGTAAACTGGAAAGTCGATAAAATTGTCTCTAAGCAAAAAATTCACCAAACTGTGCTGGAGTCTGGCCACGTCATGCTAGAATTGAAGAATTTTGTTTTACACTGATGGCAATTTGGTTTGTAAGCTTTTGTGCACCTATATTGGTTACATAATCAACAATTAAAATAAGGCATTGGTAATTTAAAAGAAGCAGACAAAACAACAACTATGTTAAGCTTATACTCATTCTCGTAGTGTCACTATGATTCTTATGATGAGTCTCATGCAGAGCTTATAAAAGTACGCAGATTCTTTTCTCAACAAAACAAATACTCTGGTAAACTTTGAAACATACACTATATGAACAAAAGTATTTGCCGCAACCTGCTAATTATTAAATTCTACTGATTTAGTCAGGCCCCTTATACCCAGTGATAGACAATCTTAATGCCTCAGCACACCAAGACACGTTGGACAATGCTATGCTTCCAAGTTTGTGGCAAACGTTTGGGGAAGACCCTTTTCTATTCTGCCCCAGTGCACAAAGCAAGCACTATAAAGACATGGTATGGTGAGTTCAGTGTGGAAGGACTTGGCTGGCCTGCACAGAGCCCTGACCTCAATGCCAACAAGCACCTTTGGGATGAACAGGAACGGAAATTGCGAGGCCTTCTAATCCAACATCAGTGCCTGACCTCATAAATGCTCTACAGAATGAATCAGCACGAATTATTCAAAAATTTTGTGGACGGCCTTTCAAATAGAGTGGAAGCTTCTATAGGTGTAAAAGGGCACCAAATACATATTGAAATTTGGATACAATTTTATTGCTGGTTTGGCCAAAAAGTGTAGATTCAAATTCTTCATGCAAGTCCCAAGTATACAAGTGTAAAGCTTACACTTTTTTAAAACCTATGTTTTATAAACATATGGTAGAAATATGTTTATAAAAACGGTATAAAAATAAATAAATAAAAAATAGGTCAAAGACAAACTGGAGTTTGTGAGTCTGAGGGGTGCTCACATGGTGCAGGTTGCTATTTCACAGTTTTTAATTTTTATTTTTTTTACTGGAGAGGTGCCCACTTGACTGAACTGCATGCTGAAGTACCGTTAGCCAAAGCATAAATATTCTACTGAATCCATGAACTGTGCTGTGGCGTGTAATATATAATTAATCAGAAGAGATGGAAAGCAACAGGACCAAACATCAGAGTCTCCTTTCGGCTTCTCATGCGAAGACAGAGAGAGTAAGAGAGAGTAAGAGAGAGAGAGAGACGGAGAGATCCCAATCAGCAGATCTCGGTCCTGCTCATGTGTAGCGGGTGAGCGCGAGCGAGCGAGCGCGCGCGCGCGCGTGTTGTGTGTGTTGTAACTGTGCGCGTGGGTGAGCGCTGTGTATTATACTAGCGCGTCTCTCACACGGAGACAGTGGGACAGCTCTGGCTCGGAGATCTGAGAAAGGGAGAACATCTATCTTATATCTTATGCGTGAGGACGGAATATTCGCTGCAGAATAGAGACACGTTTCATCTGGTCGCATTTTGCCGGTGAGCAACAATGATTTATGCTCGTTTGAGTGCCTTGCTGTTCTCACAAATGCTTCTGGGTTTTTTAAAAAAAAAAAATCGTCATCATAGTGCATTGCACAGAGCATTGAAATGCGTTTCAGGGTAACTCGATTAAGCTTCTTCTTTTTTTTTTCCAAAAAAAAAAAGATTATTATTATTATTATTATTATTATTACATCCTCAGCCCGTGCTTTATGATAGCCTACATATGCATACCTTATACTATAGCCTGTTCGCTCGGGTTTTATTTAGACACCCCCCTCCTCGTTTATCAATGCAGTGCATCAATATGCAGTGTGCTCTCCAGTCAGGTCGGTGGTTTTCTCTCTTGGAAACGGTTAAGAAAGCCGTGCCTGATTAAGATGGGGGACGAGGCTCCATTAATAAAAGCCTCTCCGGCTCTATTTTGGAGAGGAAGAAAGCGGCGGCCGCAGTGAGAGCCCAGTGTCCCCCAGCCATGCTGTTGTCATGGTTACTGCGCCGGGAGGCTGAGGGAACATGGCTGCGTCTCAGCCTCAGCCGCGGACAACCTGCGCGCTTTTGGGCGCATTTTACTCCACTGATGCTTGACACTGGACTTCAGTGTGTGTGTCCAAATCGACAGTCTCTCTCTCTCTCTCTCTCTTTCACACACACACACGCACACACACACACACACATTGATGCTCTATGCCAGAGTGTGTGTATTGTTCAGGCAGAGCCCTGAGGTGAGGTGAGCTGGTCCGAACAGGTGCGCAGCAGACACCATTTCACGCTAATTGTTGGGTAGACCTGCGCGCGACAGTGTTCCAAATGATCATCCGCCATCCTCCTGTAAACAGTCTTTAACCTAATATCAGGGTCTGTGAAAACCCAACGCGGGGGCTAAAAAGTGCCCATTGTTCAGTTTATTTAGCACTCCATTGTTAGACTAACTGCGTCCCTGTCGGTTAATTCACCATGAGACAGACAGACAGACAGACAGCGCAGCGCAGCGCCAGACGAGACACCGGCCCACCGAAAAGCCACTTTCCCTTTTTTTTTCTCCCTCTGTCTCACGTGGTTTGACTAAGGGAAAGCCTTAACAATAAGGTTTACCCCCTGCAGTGATTTAGGGGAAGGCGCTGAATGTGAGACGACGCCGATACAACCCGACGTTTGACCTTGAAATCGGCAGAAGTGACAGAACGGGGTGATTTAAGGCCAGTTTCCACGGCTCGGCGCTTCCACGCGCTCGTTAGTCCCCAGACATGTCAGACATGATTGGAAATACAGCCTCCATCAGCTGCTAATTTCAGACCACCATTCCATATTTTACGCATGCAATACAGCGGCGAACAACAACAACAAAAAACTATTTTAAATGATATAATGCACTACAACTACAACAGTGTATGTGGTTAATAACAAAAAACCTGGACTTGCATGTGTGTGTGCATGTGTGCGCGTCTGGCTGCCCGCATCGTCTTCAGGCTGAAAGGGGTTAGTGGGTCATGACAGACTATGAGACTCCAGACTGCATGCACTACATACAGAGAGGGAGGGTGAGGTGTGCATCCTGACTTGTGAGCATCCTAAGCATCCCATAGTTAAGCCCGCATTTCTTTTGGTATAACCCACACTGACAGCCAGTGAGACTAATTAGCATTGTCTTTAGAGAATCACAATTCTTTGAGTTAGACAAGTAAAATTACATATCTAGATAATTAGCCAGCCAACGTTATAGCCAACATGTGGACTATATCTGATGGAAAAAATAAATAGTTTGTTCTGTGTGCGGTTGCAATGACCGTGCGATGACCGTCTTCCACTATTAGTACTTGTGGTACTTGAGGTAAATGTTGGTATGAAAATGTTGATACAGAAATTTGATTCTGTAAGCTGGCTAGAGCTTACATTACCCTGATTCTGCAGTCTACATCTACTGCAGAACATTTTTCAGTGACTCAATGATAAACTTTTCAGTAAGTGTGATAAAATCTTACTTTGCTCTTTGTGATGCCTTATTATTTAAGAGAAGTCTATTTGGTCTAGAATGCTTTATTAGCTCCTGATCTGGGGTAGTTTTGTTGCACTTTGTCTATGAGGTTATCCATCACTGCATAGTATAATTCTGCATATTGAGTTCCATCCCTAAGGAAATGGAACCTTGGCTTTAGTAGAGGCAATAAGGAGCCTTAAGAAACTGTTAGTGGGCAGGATTAAGACAGAAGGAGTGAGAGAGCTTGGGAACACAAAGTATGTAATTTTCCAAGCCCATCATTGCACCTTTTCGAAAGTATTGGCCATGTAGGACCTCTAAGCACCTTAACATGCCCAGAGGAGCCATGTCACTATGATACATTCACAGTATTTTTTCATGAACCTGTCTTCCTTTCTAACACTTAAGGGACTCTTGGACAGAGATAGCACAGCTGATGATACACCACCTATACTCTACTATAGTCTACTAGCCTCACGGTGGTTTAGTGGTTAGCAATGTCGCCTTATACCTCCAGGGTTGGGGTTTGACTACTGCTTGTGTGTATGGAGTTTGCATGTTCTCCCTGTGCTTTGTGGGGCTCCTCTGGGCACTCCTCGGTTTCCTCCACCAGTCCAAAGACATTCAGGTTATGCTAATTGGCATTTCCAAATTGTGTGTAGTATGTGAATGACAATTGGGCATCGAGCTGGCAACCTGACTCCTGCCACAGAAACGTCAGATATATCTCCAGTGTTGGGAGTATCCGCCGACAGTGGGTTAGTATCCGCCGACAGAAAAGCATCTCAAAACACAGCATGTGGAACAATATCGCAGATGACCTATAAGAGCAGATGACCACGTCCGGATCTAGCAGGGAATTACCTTGTCTTGTAATTTTTTCAGTGTTCATCTGTCAAGTTTCAATATTAATTCTTCTCAGTGTTAGATGCTGATAATAAAGTAATAAATGTGGATTAACTGGTTTATTAATCAATATTTGAATATTAGAATATACTGGCAATGATTACAGTGCTTTCCCAAAGCTATTGATGCGCAGTCAATCAGAAGGTTCCTGGGTTCAAACGTTAGTGGGCAGTTTGTGTGTCACTGCTGGTATGTCAACAGTATAGACTGAGCAAGTATGGTGGGTGGTAAAAGTAATTAAGGATAATTGATCGTTTTTAAGATCCTGCTGTTCTGCTGACGGCACAGGAACTCAGTCTCGCACCTATACCTATACTTGGCAGCAAGTCCATGATGCATAATGCCCAGATTAAAAAGAAGGCAAGTTTTGTTCAAATAATCCAATTCCACTAGACCATCATGGGCCATGAAACAATTTACTGGACACTTCCCTGGTTTCCTTTCATTTTCTCTTTTTTAAATGCAAAATAAATGTTTTTACTCATTTATCTATTCCTTCTTGTCATTTTCTCTTTTAATCTTGTTGTCTGGCTTAAATATTGTGCCAGAAATAGTCATTAAGTCTCTTTTTTCGTCTCTCAGTGTAATGGTTAGGCTGTATCATTGATCTGAGGGCTGTTTTGTGGTTGTGGAGAAGCGGATGCTGGATTCTGACTCCATGAACATCTGCCAGTGGCTCAGCACTGGGACCTTTAGTAATGCTCTAAATAACAGCCCGCCATGCTGCGGTAAATTAGCCTGCGTGTGTGTTTTGTGTGTGCGCATGCATTTGGGCTTTCAATGCCAAAAGCTCTTTTGCTATTATTATAGTGAATTTTGCTGAAGAAATTAATTTATGCGCGTAAGTACATTGATCAGTGATAACATTACCAACACAAAACTTTATGCCCAGTACTGTGTAGGTTCCCTTTGTGCTGTTTGGGCAGCTCTGGCCCCTCGAGGCATGACTCTATAAGACCTCTGGGTGTCTGCTGTGGTGTCTGGCACCAGGATGTTGGGTGCTGCGGGTGGTGGGGATCAGACTTGTTTGTCTGGCTCATCCTGTGGTTGCTTGATCAGTTTAGGATCTGGGAAATTTGGAGGCTGGTTTGGCAGTCTTGGGCTCTTTGCCCTTCTGGTCCCCAGTGGGCTGTGGCACACTGGGTGTTCTGGTGCCTTTGGATTGGGTGTTTTTGGATTTTAAGCAATGACTTTTCTGTAGGAATGCTAGTCTTTGGTCCCCACAGGCATGGGTAAGCCTTGAATGTCCATAATCCTGTCACCAGTTTACTGGTATATAATTGATAATCAATGTGTATTAAACATCAAAGGAGATCATTTTGCCCGATGAGACTATGTTGATCCTGTAATCTTTTCTATTAAAACCAAAAGGGAAGGAGTTACAATACCATAGGGATAACCTGCGGGATCAGAGAAACGCACCACTCGGACACGGACCTCGAGCGTCATGTGCTTGATTTAATCTACTTGTCATAAAACTTCAATCATGCCACGTGTGTGCCAACGGAAAGGTGTCGCTAAATTTTAGATTCGATTTTATATCTTGCTTAATGCAATGGAAGTTTCCACAAAGGGCCTGGTTTGAACTGGAGCTGCAGTTTTATGCCTGTTTGATTGAATTAGGTCTTAGGCTTTAGATATTCTTAAACTGCAGCATGTGCGTCAGAGCTGCACCTATCTTCTCACCCAAGCTGCATGAAAGGGAAGGTGGGAACATTTTCTCTCCTTCTTTCAACTTACTAGAAAGATTACAGCATCTTGAAGATGTACGCCATCTATATGACCCCACATTATAATCTCTGTCCCTCTCTCTGATGTCAGATTCCTACTCGATTCCTTTTCTTATAGTGCTGATCACACAGTCAAATTTAGTCCTTGATTCAGCTGCTACAGTGAATGTATTTGCCAGACTGAGCGCTGATGATCTGATGAGCTGTATTAGAATGTGTCGGTTTCATTGTCAGTTTGCAAAGGTCATTAGATTTATTATATATATGCGCTATATGTGGAAATGAATGGAGAGGAGCCAAATATGTTTTGACTTTTACCCGTCTCTAAATAAACAAAGATACATCTATTTTTAATTTGATATACTTACTTCTTTGTCCAATCGTCGGTCTTTAAATATTCCGAGTTTGCTTGACTTTTTCAGCACGATAGGTTTCCATTTGTCCCCAGTCTTATAATTAAATGATCTGTCTCTTCTTCCAGGTGTAACCTTTGATACCTACCCGGAGTGCAAATAACTGTGACTAAAGAGGCCACCATGAGCCAGGAGGGGCAGGATGACCCCCTCCACATAGACACCCCACCTCCAAACACGCCGCCAGAGCCACAGCCGGATACAGACAGCCCTGAGAGTGTAAGAGTGGGAAAAAAGAGAGAGGAGACTGGAATTGAGGAGGATGCTGCAGAGACAGAAGCGCTGTCAGAGGGAGCGAGGGGAGATGAAAGAAACGGGGATACACTGACTGTTGGAGCTGAGGAAGAGGAGAGGAGAAACGAGGAAGAGCCGTTCGAAGATAATGCTGGGAGGAATGGGGGGACGGGACACAGTAATGGAGGTATCATTGATTGTGACGACTGTGATGGCCCCCTGCATCAGTGCGAGGATTCAGACAAACCACAACACACTGTAAGGTCAGTAACCTCATTATGTATTGATTTATAGTGGCCTACCACAAAACAGCTTGGAATTAGGCGTAAAAAGACATTTCATTTGTGCAAGGTGTACACTTGGAAAAATATGACTGACTAAACTGGAGTAAATGCGGCATATATATAGCTTTTACTGTAAAGAACCAGATCATTAATTGTATTAGAACATTTTCACAGCAATCAGTAAAACATCTGCTGAGATTGAAAAAAGGTCCCTGTGATGCCCCAGGCTTTATAAAAAAAAAAGCTATTCAAATAATGCAAACCACCAAAAATCCAGTTAATTAGGATAAGGGGTTGTCTTTACTTGCACGTCGAGTGCGAAAGCTCCACCTCTGGCAGTAGCATTCAGCCGTCATTGCTTAGCAGCCTATGTTTAGTCTAGCCTATGTTTTGGGCTGTGGTTGAAAGTAACTATTTTTAGTCACTGATTATAGCATCACTGAATATTTCCTTGGGAACCCCTTGATGAATTTTTGTATAGCGTACTGTACCACTGTCTGACAGTGCAGAGGAACGGGCACAACATACGTGGAGGTCGTTTCAAGGTCAGCATGATCAAAAGGTCAAAGTTCTCCTCCTCAAACCCTATGATCCAGAAACCATACAACAATAATGACATCAATTAAAAAGACTCATGCTAACGGAGATATTTTGGAGTTATACAGAAGGCATGGAGCTATTGCTTGCGCTTCAGTTGGAGCAGTGCAGTGTTGTTAGAGGTGGGATGTAACACGTGTGTGAGAGGAAGGTGGAAGAAGATATTTTCAGGCTGAGTGGCAGGGGAGCTGTCCTGAATGAGGCTCTGCTCTGCTGGGATTCTGCTGCTCCTGATGCATGAGTGTGACAGCAGTGCAGCTAAAGATAGGACACACACACACACACACACACACACACACACACACACACACACACACACACACACGCACACACACACACACACACACACACACACACACACACACACACACAGACCATCCTGCTTTGCCATTGCTACCTCGTGACAGCCAGACGTTGCATCGTTTGCATAAGATCTTATGTAGTTCCAGTTTCATGTAACGTTGTGGATTTAATGAAGGAATTTCAGGAGCCTAGTGGATTATGATATGCTGATGCACTTGTTGACTGTGTGTGTGAATGCAGTTTGGAGAACGGTACCGGAGAGGACAGCGAAGGACAGGAGGAAGAGCAAGAACCAGGGCAGGGGAACCTGGACAAATTTAGTTCCACCTTCGAGCTTTCAGTCGAAGAGGCAGACCCGGAGGTAGAAGGAGAAGATGAGCCATTGAACCAGGACAGCTTCAGCTCAGCGTTCGAGCGCATCGTTGAGCAGGTTGGCGAGTCCACGACGGTCGAGGAAGAGGAGGAGGACGACGACGACGACGACGGTGAGGACGAGCGCGACAGGACTAAGGAGAGCCAGGACGGCTTCAGCTCCACGTTCGAGCGCATCGTGGAGTCCGAGCTGCTGAGGGGTGGGACCTGCTACAGCAGCCTGGACTCGCTGGACGTGCTGTCTCTCACAGACGAGACGGACAGCTGTGTGAGCTTCGAGGCACCGCTCACACCACTCATCCAGCAGAGAGCACTGGCGGGGCCTGAGCCCCCAGAGCTGGAGCTGGAGACAGTGCAGGAGAGTGCCGAGACACAGGAGGGGGAGGGAGACGGGGATGAAGCCGGATCAGACAGTCCCCTCCACACCTCCATCCCAGGCAGCAGGTCTGAAAACGTGCTGAGCCAGCCAACTCAGTGGAACATTCCCAATGGATTCCACAATGATCTGGCAGGCAACATACAAAAGACAGCAATCCTGCCCAGCTCTGTCAGGTAAGTGTGTGTGTGTGTATGCGTGTGTATGTGTTTGCCAGGTGTCCCTGCTGTCTTTAAAATAACATGCTAATTTAATGGTGACTGGCCACCTGTGACAGTAAACAGGAACTGGGACTAGTGACAGTGCTGGTTTCAGCTGATATGATCGGCCGTTAACTCCTGTCAACCGGTTTCAGCTGACTGGAGCTAAGGGCCAATCATATCACGTCCTGATGGCCCATATGTTCAGTGGATACAAGTGCAAAGACAAAACAAGGCAGAAAACACAACAATACCACAAGTCAGTCAAGAACGCTTCATCATATTCCTACAATAGATTCCTACAAGGGATCAAACGTTCCTACCGACATGGCCAACGTTTCCAATGTTTATTGGGTTAGATTTAACCCCAATTTATAAAAAGAACCAATTTTTCCTCACTTTAGTCGTTATTATGCTCAGTGGTGGCGCATCCATAGTGGCAGGCGGCACAAAGCCCTACCGTATATCAGTCATTCAGCAAAAGTTAATCGTCCCCACTCAAAACCGTTGAAGATGATTGAAATAAAATGATCTCTTTGAAGTGACCGCATTAGTTTCCAGGAGGGAAAGTGTGCTCCTGTTCCTGATCATATAGTATAACTCAGTGAGAACAGCTCCCTCTCACCAGGCTTTGCCCTGGACCTTTACCCATGTATTTATCTGACTCGAATGCATATAACTAACCTTCTGGACTGAACCTTCTTCTGTTATGTTTCTGACAAATTTGATGACTTCACAGAGCGCAGAATCACTTTGCGTAAGTCAGTATATCAGCGTTTTTGCTGAAATGCCTAATCGGAATGATTTCAAAGAAATATTGCTTATGTATACAAAGCTAAATTTTCATCGAATTGCTTGTCTTTCAAAATGTTGCACAATTGCGAGGGTAGCAATTTAGCAACCACCCTATTTATACTTACTGTATTATTATACCTAGGGGTCAAACACCTAGTGTCTGCAATAAGAGCAAATAGAAGAATAGAAATTAAAGTTTTCAGTGGAGGATGAAGACGAGACAGCACAGTCAGTATGATGGAGAGCAGTAACCGGCGTGCTTCACCCTATGCTATGAGCTCATAGAAGCTTGTATTTGGTTACTGTTGTTCTGATCAACAGGGGAGATTGAGATATGCAATCCTGCCACCCATTAGAGAAGGATCAGTTATGCTGTCTTGCACAGCTGGCAACAGCTGGCTATAGCATTTCACCTCTGTGTTGTTCAGGAACCTCAATACATTAATGTATTATTATTATTAATATTAATAATATAATATATATTTTATAACTCCATTGTTATTCCCTGGATCAATTCGCAAGATGTTAATAGTTTTATAACAGTGATTAAATTTAAAGTCCAGTTCCGCAAAACATGGCTCCATGTTTCATTGACATGAATTAGTTTGATACAGTACATAATGTGTATCATGAAAATATCATATAGTATCAGAGTAAGATTTTTTTTTGCGACGTCAGTTATATGTCGGAGTATCTTGAATTTTATTAAAAGTAAATCAAATAATAATAATAATAATAATAATAAAAAGATTGTAAGTATTTGCTATCTAGTCCTCTTATGCCTGGACAGATCATTTCTTTATAAACATGATGAAACATCCTCATTCCACGGTGCCACCAAAGCTGTTACTGGATTGCTGAAATTTGTCCAATTCTGACCAGTAGATGGCATGCAGAGTCCAGTTACAGACAAAGCCTTTTTTTTTTTTTTTTCATTTTCTGACCAAAGCGGTGAATTAGCTGGATTTGATTAAGCGCCTCATCCAGATGATGTGTAGATGTACTGTAACATTCCTGAGACACACAGAGTTTTCGACAACAATTGCTCTCACAGAATGGATGGAACATATGGTCGATATTTTCCACATCAGGAAATCCAACAGCACTAGAATAAATATTGTAGCCCGACATTAGTGGACTTAATGTTCTCTCCTGCTGTTCTGGATCCGCTGAGTTCGGGATCGAGGGCTTTTACTGACTATACTCTGCCTGAATTTGACCGGGAGCCAGAAGGAAGGAGTGGAAAGAATTTCGACTGCAAGGAGTGAGCTACTAAAACCAGGGCCCTGTGCCGCAGTAGATATGTTTCTCGAAAAGATTTCCTTGTCAAGCATCTGTCTTGGTTTCTCAAGGGGACTCCCTGTCTCTCTCTCGCTCGCTCTCTCTCTCTCTCGCTCATCTCTCTCTCTCTCTCTCTTCTCTGCCTTTCTTTCTCTCACTCTCCCATCGTCCGTCTGGAATGCTAAGCAGCAGATGTTGCTGTTTATTCTTTCCCCCCTCTTTTTAAACGACTCGCAGCTTCCTGTCCCCTAAGTGCGCCCTGAATGAGGCATTGTTTTTGAAAGAGTGACATCATCGCCTTTGGCTTTCCTCTTGCATGGCGGGAGTCCTGCTCTAAATTTCACTCACATTGTTTGGCCCAAACTGCTGCAAGCTTCATCAATGCATTAACCTTCACTCCTCCATTACTCTACTAGAGATCATATAGACAACTTTTCACACACCGCGGGGGGCTAACGCTTTCTTAATGCGGTATCTTTTAACATGCGCACTGGACATATGGAAAAAGACGACAGTGTAGAATGTTTCCTTTTTGGTAGCGATCATCATTATCCTGAGATTCTACTCTGGTTGCATATGCTTGTAATCAGCAACTATACTGTGCATTCATGTAAGTTGCACAGTAATTGTAGAATGGTTCTTGTCTTGTCTGCGTGTCTGTAACACATGATTCCATTGATTTTGAAAAGAAAAGAAAGAAAAAAAAATCTGCCCTAAATGCTGCTGTGCAGTGCTTTAATGCTGCTGGGCATCTTGGTTCCACAGCTCCTTTCATTTCTGCATCACATGTTCAGTACACGCTTTTATATATATATACTTGAAAGCTAAGCCTTCATCAAAAGAGTTCATGTAGGTCATTTGCAAGAAGATAAAAACAACGACAATAACAACAACAACATTACAATGTTTCCAATTAGGCTCCATCACTGTTTTTATTTATTTATTTATTTATTTATTTATTTTTGCATAAAGAGATTTGAATTTTTTTTATAGCTTTCAAGCTGTGATTTGTCCTTCTATAGTTACACATCAAATTATAAAGCTTTCTAAATAATATTAACACCATTCGTCCTAGTATTATAATAGTTTATTATACAGGAGGAGTTCAAGTCAAACCGGCACTTTTTTTTTGCATAGCCAGAGAACACAAGAGTGAAAAATCCCTTTATTCCTCTATGTAATCCCCTGCTACACTTTTCACTAGTGCTTGTATTTCTCTCTACACCCGATCCGTGACGGGACTGCCTGCTTGACATCTGAAACGCTGGCCTCCCAGGAACTCCTTAAATGGCCCAGAAATGTGAAAATGGCTTGGAGCGAGGTCAGGACTGTACAGCCACGTTCCTGTAATGTAGTGATGCCCAGTAATGTACAGACAGATTTGTCTCTGCCGCAAGTTGGCAATGAGTTATCTGTCGACTTTCAAGGTTCAGAGCCATTTCAGCCTGGATCGTCATTCACAGACATACAGACTTCTTTAAAACCTTTGCTCCATTTAAATGTTTTCCAGCGGCTAAGAGTCTCATCAATGCATTGTGCTGGAAGTCTTGTCTGGAATGTCAATCGGAAATTCCGGATTCGCAGATCACTGCAGCTTGATGTATGTTTCAGAAATTTTCAGCGACTACTTGATATAGAATAATATGAGAGTGGGGCATTTGGTAGTCTCTCAGTTCCTCAGGTCTTTGGTAAAATCACAGACTATGTACTTACCATACAGTTGCTTCATCTCATGGTCGTACCCATACGCCCAAGTTTTGTCACCAGTAATAATCCTCTACATGAAGGACGGGTCATGCTGATAGAGTTCTTGTCAGACTTTGACACAATGTTCCTTCTGCTCCTGGGTTCACAGCCTGGGGATGAACGGGGCATGTTCAAATCACTTGCGAGTATTGCCTGGGCTGTTCCGTATGACACACCGTCAGTGGCAGCAATGCTGTGGATTGTTCTCAAACTACCATCATGCACAAGTTTTCGAGGGTTGAGGTTGTTGAAAGTCTTCCTGATCTCTCATCGTCTTCCAGTGATGTTCTTATGCTTGAACGCCTTGAACGACTCATTGCAGCATTGCCTTAAACTTGCTGAATCACGTCAAACGTCTCTGTAGCAGATTTACCCAATTTCACGTTCGGTCTTTGTTCTAACTTGCATTCTAACATGGTAATGTGCGTGGTCAGAATAGCTCCTGATGTACACAGGACGATGTCTTTTGGCACGCTGACTTATGAAGGTCAGTGCTCCATGTGACTGTGCGTTCAGCCTCGTGGTGCCATCCGTTGGCGTGTTACAAAACTAGTCTCGAAACTTTTTTATACCCTCTCGTATCTGCCAGGTTTGACCTTGACCCAACTGGTTTTCAATCAATATTTTTTATTTTATATATATATATATATATATATATATATATATATATATATATAAATTAAAAACAGAAAAAAGGACCAAAAGCGCTCAGTTTGGTTATTCAAGTCAAGGTCAGCGTTAGATCTCGATGTAGGTCCAGCTCTAATCAGATCCATAACTATTTAAATTAATGAAAGATTCTCACAAGGCTGTGTGTGTGACTGTTGATACTGTAGGAGGGACTTCTGATTAGGGACGTCTGCCACAAAAACCGCCACAGCGCACCCCTCCTGTCATCTTGGGATTAATCAGTTGATTTGGAAAAGCTTGAAAAGCTCTCAGTGCACTTCATTACCCTTGAATTGAAATCGACCTCGGAGTTTATATTCAATTACTGTATATGGCGTACAGTGACTCAAACACTTGGGACGGCATACAGAGCAGCAGGCCCTCAGCCAGTTTTCTGTGGCTTTTCCTGTTTTATGTGACAGCTTTTTTTTTTTTTTTGCTTCTATTCCTCCCCCTCCCCCTCCCCTCCCTCTTTTCCATATAGTTTCCTTTCAAAAATTTTTGCCCTTGTCTTCTCACATCTTCTGTCTCTTCTGTGCTTTTGACAGCAACTGTCCATCTATGATTCTTATTTTCTCATTTTCTCAGGTATTCTTTTGAGTCATGCATACACAATCTCTCACACACACACACGCTTACACACACACACACACACACACACACACACACACACACACACACGCACACTTATTTTCTTTTCCTCTCTATTTTTAAACACACAGACAGAAAGACACATGATGGTTTCAGGTAAAGCACTACTGTAAGTAAACTATTTGAACACCCTTGTTAAAATAGCATGTTTTTATGATGATGCAAATCCTACATGACCTTTAAAATTATATATATATATATATATATATATATATATATATATATATATATATATATAGAGCAAACAACAGATTTAAAAAGAAAAATGTACACACCTTAGTTCATATAAATGTACACACCTTAACAAATACTAATGTGTCTAATCTTGATTTGAAAATTGCTTTTTAATGGTTTTTCATATGATTTCGATTTGGCTCACATTTCAAAACATTTCTCATCTTCTGAAACCACTCACTAGTTCACTGCTTTTTTTTTTTTTTTTTTGCTTTATTGCGCTTCGTGTTGTTGTACTGCTGGATGATGAAATTATTCAGAGCTGCAGGTTTTGTGCCACAATACGAAGGGTGTTCAAGTCAAACCGGGACTGGTGATGAAATGTCTCGTGAATGTTGCCGTAAAAACGAGTGACATTTACATTTACTTTAAGCACAGTACGGTGATGAGACTCTTAGCTGCAGAAAACCATTTGAGTAGTGCACACATTTAAAAGTAGGCCATATGTCTGTGAATGAGTATGAACATTCAGCGAGTGGAACGCTCTCAGGAAGAAAACATCCAGGTTTTTTTCACCAAAGGCGTTCTGTTTTTTTTATTGCCCACCACAACAGTTGCACATTACAGCTAGGAGTTTCCTGCAACATTTCCATTGTTACATGTTTGGGTCATCAAACGGGTTCGGGTTCCTGGGAGGCCAGCATTTCAGATGTGAGGCAGGCAAACTGATTATGGTTCCAGCGTACTGAGAAAACGTTCTACCTTGATGCTATTCAAACACTAAGGATGAAACACTGGGATACTGTACATACATTAGTGTAGCAGGGGATTATATAGACTAATATAAAAAGTCCCAATTTGACTTGAACACCCCCAGTATAATATATGACCTACATGAACACTTAGCTAAAGACTTAGCTTTCAAGTTCATCAAAAAAAAAGCACATACTTGTGATGTGGAAAAGAAAGGAGCTGTACAATCAAGATGCCGAGCAGCATTAGAACATTGTACAGTATTTAGGGCATATTTTTATTATTATCTTTTTTTCTTTTTCAAATCAATGGAATCATGTGTTGCAGACACTCAGACAAGGACCATTCTACCATTGAGCCTGTAGTTACTTTGCCCAAGTATTCAAGCCATCCAAGTCACATGGTTTGGCAAAACGTAGATGGGCTTTGGTGCCTTTTCTATATGAGAAATATGTTCCATCCAGCTTTCCTAACCCACAGTCGCAAACTGCGAAGAACACAAGCGATTAGGGTTGCATGCTAGGAGTCACCAGTACTTGCCAGATATACAGTACCTACAGCTCCGTTAATGCTGCTGTACGTCTCTTGGTAGCCTCCTTGATGAGTCTGCATCTTATCTTTTCATCTGTTTTTATCAAAATCACTGTGGTACCCAATTTTTGGTGGAAACATATCTGACTTATGATTAATATTGCTTTCATTTTTTTTTTTACATCCCGAAGACCCTGAAGAAACAGGCATATGTAGATTAATTCATCCATTTACAGTGGCAAGAGTATGTGCAAAAAGTGGTAAAGTATGTCAACCTTTTGGAATTTCATGACTGTCTGCATTAATTTGTCATAAAATGTGATCCGATCTTCATACCTTTATTGAGAAGAACAATAAAAACCTCAGGAAAATGTGAGAAAGTCTGTATGTCAGCTGAACATACCAGAGCAAGTTGACTGAACCAAGTCAGAGCTCAGGCCTCAACTCAGTAGAGATGCTGTGGAATGACTTGAAGAGAGACATCCAAAGAATATGACATGAGCTAAAGCAGTTCTGTCAAGGAAGAATGGGCTAAAATTCCTCTTGAATGATGTGCAGGTCTTATCCGGAGCTAAGAGAAGCGACAGGTTGAGGTTATTGCTGCCACGATGGGTTATACATTTCGACGGTTCACTTACTTTTTCCACTACTATTTCGAATATTGAATGAGTGTGTTCAATAAAGACATGAAAGATCAAGATCAGACTTTTGTGCTATTATTTTAGGCATATACCTTAGGCATATACAATACCTTTGACCTATATACCACATTTGATGACAAATGAATGCATACTTTTTTGCCACTATATCTTCTATACCACTTATCCAGGCTGGAGCCTGTCCCAGGATACTTAGACGGGATACACCCTATGTGGGGTGACAATCCGTCACAGGGAACACATCACACACTCATTCACACACTACGGGCAATTCCGGAATGTCAGTCAGCCTAATCTGCATGTCTTTTGACTGTGGGAGGAAACTGGAGTACCCGGAGGAATGTACAGAGACAAGAGGCGGGAATTTAACCTGACGCTTATATCTATACCCAGTATTGAAATTTCATCTTTTGTCTGAAATAATTGCCTGGTGAATTCACTCACTCACTCACTCACTCACTCATCTCTCACTCATCATCTATACCGCTTAATCTTGTATTCATGGTCACAGGGGGCTTGAAGCCTATCAGCTATCTTGAAGCCAGAGACGGGAATCAAACCTGGGCAGGAATCGAACCCAGGCCCTGGAGGAGCAAGGTGACAAAAAAGATAATAATTTGGTATTAAAATAAAATAAACATGTAATTATCTTTTAAATGAGACGTGCCAAAATTCCAGTACTGATCTATTGTTTTGGTCAAGTATTAGCCAGCTAATTTATATTCCGTATCAGACCTGATTCCCAGCCTAGACCAAGTAAAAGGTGACATTGTAAGGTCAGACAAATAAGAAACCAAACTCAAAGGGAGAGGATTGTAGCTTTTTGATTCGACTTTGTGATTCATTACTGTAGGTCTGCACTCTGCTCCTTCAGACGCGAGTCAAAAATTGATGAGCGTATTTAAAATCTACAAGATGTTCAGTATATTTTGAATAGAATTAAATACGTGTGCATGTTTTGTGTATGAAAATGGATTGCTGTCACCGCCTTTTGTTCCCTGCTGTTAAATCTCCTCGGTTTTCCAGTACTTTGCAGCCTGTGTGCTGGGTTTTGGCTCAGGCTAATAATAGCTTCATTCCGTCTGTGTCAGACGCATCATTACAGCACTGCAGAGTGAAATAGCGCTCGAGACCCAGGCATCTCACGCTGCATGTTTTATGTCGGTGGGTGATGAAAGCTACTGAAAACACTGGAACCGTTACAGTACAGCTCATTTTTTTAAAATAATAAAGTCTGTGAATATGATAACTAATAAGATGATGATGATAATTATGATGGTCAGCATAGCTAGAAGAATATTGAATGTTTGATTTATTTCTCAGTCATTTGAAAGCAGGGATGTTATTGGAGGAAAAATGAGAAATAGGAATCTGTCTTTGCAGTTCTTTTTACAGTATAGATTTTCTCAGAGCAGCTTCATAGTGGGAGAGAAAGAGAGAAAGATCAGCCGGAAAAAGGACTCAGCAGGGGGAGCTCATCGTATTCTATCTGGCTCTGTGACTCATGAGCTGCTATATTCTGTTTATAGCAGAATCTAGACATTCTGGTTCATGAAGAATAAAAATTCATAGTAAGTGATAAGGAAATTGGTATAGTGTACAGTTATGACTGAAGATATATATAGTTATACAGTGTATACTTATATGCCAATCAGTTTTTCATCTAATTAATTTCAAGATGGAGTAAAAAGGTGACTGGTGATGGATTGTTGCTATAACGCAAATGATGACATTAACTTAGTTGTTTAATCAATATTTCATAATGTAACTATTAACAGTTGCAAGAGTGGCATGTTGTTCAAATTAATAAAAACACATAAAGAGACTTCTTCTGTAAGCCAGCATTATTGTCAGTCAGTCAGTCATATCAAGTCAAAGATGGATATAATAATAATAATAATAATAATAATAATAATATAATGAACCATAAACTTCATATTAAATTCAATGAAATGATGGAGATTAAATTAAAGAAATAGGAACAAATGTTTTAATGTGACAGGCTGTAAAGTGTCTAAAGATACAGTAAAAAAAAAAAAAAAAAAAGATTGTTTACGTAACAACCTCAGCATCAAACTCATTTCCCCGCTCGTCTGTTCCAACCACTCAGCATTCAGCATCACCAGTATACTAATCACTGGGATTTCAATTGAAAACAGCAGTTAATTGGCAGCTATCAGGATAAAAAATTTAAAGCAGAGGGAATCTACACTGAATATTAATATACTGTAATATTCTCCTGACTCATTAGCCTTATCCTATAATGAAACAATTTCTATCCAGCTGAAAGTGATCTCTATGAGAATACCCCTGACTCTATCCACAGGGCACTGAATGAGAAAACCATTCAATGGCCTGTGGATGGGGTGTCCTGTGGATAGTGTCCTGTGGGCATTGCGTTAGTTAGACAGCTTTCTCCGCCACTATCATCATCATCATCATCATCATCATCATCATCATCATCATCAACAACAACAAAACAAAATCTAGAAAAAAGATTATATTTTGATGAGAGGTTCTCATTTCTTAACTACAGTTTCCAAAGACTTTTTTTTTTGTAATTTGTCCAGACTAGTTATGCTCCCATGACCTACAGTAATATTACCTTTATGTGTGGTCATATTATTCCTGACATTATTTCTTTGCTGAGTTTATAGAAGCTATGCTATAATATGAGGACAGGCACTCTTGATTACTTTAGGTTGCTGTATCAGGGAGTTAAGTTTTCACTAAAGTTAATGATACCATATCTTTTATTGAATTATTACAGCTCATGCCACTATGCCTTGGGACATTTTTGAGGATAGAGTAATTTGCTTGCTCTCTCTCTCTCTCTCTCTCTCTCTCTCTCTCTCTCTCTCTCTCTGTTTCTTTGTCTTTATAAGTTCAAGAAAGATAAAAAAGAGGCTAGTGTATAACATAGATGATATCAACTAATTAATTTTTGTTGATGTGATTTATTTATGAATTATCATTACTTTTTCTTTTATCGTAGCACATCATAGCACAGATCATGACATATTGTTACACTCCTTTTTTGTTTTCTGTTTTTTTTTCATAACAATAAGCCCTGTTGTGTTTTATTCTTTTGACAGTAAAGTGATCTCCATCAGCACTGTAAATGTTTTTATTTAACTTTAGTACACTGCTTTTTTCCCCCTTTTTTTTGCCGCTGCATATCTCCCCTGCCGCACCCTATCAGTGTGTACATGTGATGATGCACACACCCAGGCATTTAAAAAGAATATCAAGAGAAAAGAACATGCTGTGATGTGCCACAGTTTGATAGACATCAGACTGATGTCTGATGTCAGTCACACCAGTGTGTGTCATATACGCGTGTCTATGTGAGTTCATGCCTTAGAGGTTATTTAAAGTGTCTCCTCTTGCTGTGTGATTCACTGCTGGATGGATTTATTTTTTAAATGGAAGAAACACAGCTAAAGGGAAACTCGGACATTAAGCAGTAGCGGACAGAACCTGTATTTTGGGCTTTGAGAAGTAATGGGTAGCGCCTGCAGCTTGGGCTGGGCGTGTTACAGCTTCTCTGGGTGATTTCATTTCAAAATACTGCTCCTCTCATGGCATTACAATCACAGCAGTCTTCATGCTGCTCCAGTAATGAAGACTGAGAGTCATTTTTTGTGCAGCGTGCATATAGTAATGTCTCTTTGTCCCAATTATAAAAGACACTGCTGAAGTGACCTTGGTGCTCCCAGGCATGTAGCCAGATCTGCACTCAAACGGCGGAAATACGACAGAAGTGTTAAACCCTCCAGGTCATTCACTAAAAGCCTGCAAGCCATCTGAGCCCACACAACACCCCTTTCCTCTCTTCTGGGTTGCCAGATTGAGTAAATTTCACCTGTTTAGATTAGGTTTGAGATATGTGGTTGGTTCATGAATTCATGAGAGCAAATGTGACAAATTCGATCAAATAGTCATATTCCAGATGGTTTTATTCACCATGTCAGTAGAATATTAAACCCTTCTTGGTCCCATTCAGCTTGGGGTCAGGGTAGCGTCCTTGGCTTTCAGGACGCTGAGTTGCAAATGCAGGAACTAATTTCAGGCATGCGGTACTGTATGCCACCCTTAGGGTATAAGGAATTATACTAAATAAAAGCTATGGATGAGTTCTACAGTTAAATTAAGTGTGACGTTCTTATGTGTTTTGGTGAATGGCAGGCAGCAGTAAGTGCGGTGATGACATGTTACGTCATTTAACGCACTATTACATCACTCAATCATGCTGTATTACTAATGTTGCCATACAAAACTGATGATAAATAAGGGGGAAATTACATTTAATCTTAAAACAGATTTATTTCCTTACATCAATACTTAATGCTAGAATTTGACTGCTCCAAGCAGTTTTAAGTGAAAGAGTGGTTTAATTTTTTTCCCCATTCGATTATTAGTGGTAAAATCAGTGGTTCAGTTTATCCATGATCTAAACTCCTGGTAAAATAAGACTTTACGATTAGAGCTCAATTTACCATTGACGTGACAAATGGAGATGAGAAGTAAATCTTTCAAATTAGCTGCGTATAAACTTGACATTTTTCATCTTTTTAAATGTCCATTTAAATCTCCAAAAGTTTCCTCATCCACCTAATGGAATGGTACATTTCCAACCAAACTTATTCATTCAGCTGGTCGACAGTTGGTAAGATAATTATCTTACTGTAGGTGGTGTAAGCGTTAACACTGTGCCCTCATCACTCCATAGTCAGGGGTTCAGGATGAGAGCACCAATCGCTGGTTTGATTCCTGCCTCCAGACTGTGTGTGTGTGTGGAGTTTACATATTCTCCCTGTGCTTGGTGGGCTTCCTTCAGGTAGTCCGGTTTCCTCCCACAGTCCAAAGAAACGTAGAGTAGATTTTGACCAAAAATTGCCTGTATTGTGTGAATGAACATGTGAATGTGTGTGTATATATGATTAATGGATGGCATCCCATCCAGGGTGTACCCCACCTTAAGTCTCCTGGGATAGGCTCCAGGCCCCCTGCAAGTCTATACCCAGGGTAAAGCAGTATAGATGATGAGTGTGCGGTGAATTTCCCCATACTGTGTAAGTGAGTGTTTGAGTGTTTGCATGCTTGTATGTCCTGTGATGGACTGATTCTACATCCAGGGGGCCTCATGCCCCAAAGTCAGTTCGATAAGTAATTGTATAGTGAGTGAATGAATGATCTTACCAAACCATTGCAATGGTAATATCTATAAGGTACTAATCAACTGTAGGCATGATTACTGTGCTCAGAGAGTACTGGCTAGTGGACAGGGGAAAAAAGGGAACAATTGCACGATTCCTATTGGTTAATCTGGTTTCTTGCCATAGCACCTAGTACTCAATAAAATATCCTGAAACAAACTAATGACCACACTTACTTGATTAATTATGCAATAATGAGTTATTGTTGTAGGTCTTTTGGCTTTGGCTGTTGAGGGGTCACCACAGTGGACCATCTGATCTGCACAACATCTTGGCACAGGTTTTTACGCCGGATGCCCTTCCTGACACAACCCTCACATTTTTATCCAGGCTTGGGACCAGAACTGCATCCAGTAGCTGGGGTTTGGGCATTGGCTGGGAATCGAACCCAGGCCTTCTGCAATCATGCCATTGAGTCACCAATGTCGATGAAGTATGAGCTATTAAGGGCATCAATATAATATAAGAGGATGTAATTTCGCAGGCATATATTCAGCTGTGCATTTTGTGTCTTCCTCTATGTGCAGGAGTAGCTCAGCGGAAAAGGTATTGGAAGGTCCTAGGTTCAAATCCCACTGTTGGGCCCTTGAGCAGGGCCCTTAACCCTCAGCTGCTCAGATGTATAATGATACATCAATATAATGTAATCGTGAAAATGTAATCAATGTATAAGCCTTCTGATTTAGGCCATACGGGATCAAAGGGCTTGCAACACACTGGAAAGTTTCTAACCAATCTGGCAACACACGTGCCTTTAGGTGACTGTAGCGAGCCCGGGTCTGTGTAGCTGTGAGGAGGCGGATGAGCGCATCAATCCCGCGCTACACACCGCGCTTAAAACTTTCCGTCCGCCGGATCTGTTCGTTTAAAAGCCTCGATCTACGCTGTATGTGGTATATAAGTGAATGTTTTCGCGCATTCCTGTGTGCCCGAATCAGACCCACACCGGGCGAGGAAACTGATCCGATTTCTTTTCTTTCGGTTTTGGCGAGTCAGTGATCTGTTAGCGGAGGTCCCGCGGCGCGGCGGCTGGGCGCAGTTTCATGCCGTTTTAAGTCGCTTTAACATGGATGTGTTCGCGTGCGACCTGCGCTGAACCGCGATGTGGAAAGAGGAGTATGATGTCCATTTCCACTTTCTGCTCGAGCTCCTGTAAGTAACTCAACGGACTTTACATCCTGTCTGGTTCAGTTCGCCGTGTAGGAGCGCTGACATGGGCGCGAGTCCGAGTTCAAAGTCTTCAGTAGTATATATAT
>JAAGKR010004911.1:0-20760 GCA_011419295.1 Clarias macrocephalus
ATGTGTGTGTGTGTATGTGTGTGTGTGTATGTGTGTGTGTGTATGTGTGTATGTGTGTATGTGTGTATGTGTGTATGTGTGTGTGTGTGTGTGTGTGTATGTGTGTGTGTGTGTGTGTGTGTGTGTATGTGTATGTGTGTGTATGTGTATGTGTGTATCCTCACTCACCCGCCTTCCTGCGCGTCATCTAGGTGACCTGTTGCCCCAGCGACAACAGCATGAGCACCATCAGCGTCCCGGTGGAGTTTATTTCTCGGCACAACGCTCAGGGGACGTTTACGTTCGTGGATCATCGCTGCGTGGCTACGGTCGGCTACCAGCCTCAGGTATGGCTCGAGGGAGTGCGAGCGCTGAAAATTAAATTAAACTCCTGTAAGTATAATCATATTTTGCTCTGTGTGTATTTGTAGGACCTTCTGGGGAAGAACTTTCTAGAACTGGCTCATCCTGAGGACCAGGGACTCCTGAGGGACAGCCTGCAGCAGGTGCGCGAGACTTGAATCGATCACGGGGATGGAACAGCGTGAGAGTTTACTGTGAGTTGTCTGACCTTTGACCTCTGATCCAGGTGGTGAAGCTGCGGGGTCAGGTGATGTCTGTGATGTACCGCTTCTGCACCAAATCGGGCGAGTGGATCCTCATGCGGACGAGCTCGTTCACCTTCCTGAATCCGTACTCGGACGAGGTCGAATACATCATCTGCACCAACACAAACGTCAAGTGAGCAAGACATATACACACACACACACACACACACACACACACACACACACACACACAGACACAGAGAGTCGTGCTTGCTTTTTTTTTTTTTTTTTTTTAAAGGCTGTATGGTTATAAACATATTTGTCTATTCTTACACAGACACACACACACACAGCAGTGTGTACAGGTTTTGCAGATAGAAACGATTAAAGGATGGACTGCTGATTAACCGGAGTGAAAGAGATAATTGTATAGAAGGACAAGTGCGTGGATTAGATTCAGAGAACTTTATTAATCCCAGAGGGAAATGGCTCATTCTCAAGTACAGTAAAATTACAAAAAAAAAAAAAACAGGAAATTCTTAGTTGCACACTAAACATAATTCTATTTACAGATATTGCACATGTGAGGGGGAAAATGTATTACACAAGATATATGGATTAAACCTAGTGTTTCCTTGTTTCCTAGGATGTCCTAAGCAGACAAAATTACTTTAATAATTCAATGTTGTGCTGTTTTTTTTGTGACTTTTTCTTTATTTTATTAATATAAACTTTGATTGTTGTGTTAACAGTGGACAAAAGAAGTGTGTGTGAGAGAGAGAGAGTAAATAGTGCCAACAGAATTTTTTTCAAACCCTTTTAAGTTTTCCACATTTTGCTGCTTGTATAACATCTTAAAATGGATTCAAATCCTTTTCTCCCTCATTGTTCTACACGTAATACTCCACACTGATATAAACATGTGTTTAGGGTGTTTTGGTAATTTATTACGAAATAAAGACCGAAATATAGTTAAACCTTGAATTGCAAGCATTATTCATTCCGGAATCGTCCGAAAAGCAAAACACTCGTATATCTAACAAATTTCCCCCGTAAGAAATAATGGAAACTCAGATGATTTGTTTTGCAACCCAAATATAGTCATATAAAAATAATGAATACGAAATATGAACTAAAAATAAAACAAATTAACTTGCACTTTACCTTTGAAAAGAGTCGTAACAGAACAGTGTTTCCGAAACTCTCTAATGATACTTGCTTTTGCTTTGTGTGCGCACACACACACACAGTTACAATGTTAACACAGTACACACGCATGCACGGTGTTGACTATGCAAGTGACGCACGCGCACTGAGACTGAGCATGGGAGACGATTCCCCATAATCCCGTAGCGCGCGTGAGAAGAACCATTGGCTCAGGTGTAATCACGTGACACTCGGCAGACAAAGCGCATGTGTACTACAGTACTCGCATGTCAAGACATCTCTCGTTTATCAAGTTAAAATGTATTTTTTATTATTTTTCTTTGTTTTTGCTCGTCTTGCAAAACGCTCGCAGACCGAGTTTCTCGCATTTCCAAGTTTCCACGTTAATCCAGTTCCATAAGTAATCAGATCGTCTGTTCGAACACTACTGAGCTCGAGCACACTCTAGGCCACCACTGCTGCTGAAGTACAAGGTGATGGGTGTGAATACTTATGTAAATGGGATTGTTCAGTCCTAATTTCAATAAATTAACGAAACGCTCCAGACATCTCTCTCTCGTTTTAAAGTTGACACTGTGGAGTGTGGAATGATCGGAGAGGAAAAGACTGTGAATCCGTTTCGAGACGAGTGCTGAAATGTGGAAGATCTTGAAAGCGGCAGCACTGTGTAGCCGAACAGACAGACGCAAGTGTAAAAAGCTGTGAATCCTCTCTGACAACGGATCTGCACCTCTCCCCTAATTCCTCCATCCCTTTTTGACAGTAAAGCTCCGAATCAGGATGCTCTCTCCCCTCTGTCCTCCCCCAGGGGGGCGTTACCCCCCTCTCTGGGGCAGAACAGCCCCAGCTGCCCCTCAGCCTCCAGCCCGGGGCAGATAAAGCACGCCAGGTGAGACCAGACGACCCTATTAGACACCCCCCAACCCTTCCCCTCCCCCCAAATAAAATAAAGGACTACCCTCTACATCAGTCCTTCTCTTTATCTCCCTGTCCTCCTGCAGCTGTCTTCTCTCTCTCTCTCTCTCTGTCTCTCTCTCTCTCTCTCTCTCTTTTTTTCTCTCTTTCTCCGTAGCTCTAATCAGCATGAATGCACCAGGTGGATGTGGGTGTCCATGGTTACCAGAGGTGGTGTTTAGGATTACAGGGTGGTGTTTGCAGGGTGGAGGGTGTGTCGGTTTGTCGGTGGCGGGCAGATGCCAGTGGCCGTTGTGTCTCTGTTCTGATGGTCCTCTCTGTCCGTCTGGTTGTGTTGTAGGCAGCTCCAGCAGCAGCAGCAGGCCGAGTTGGAAGGAGGAGGCGGGAGAGAGGAAATCTACGAGGCGGCACAAGTGTCTCTGCCTCAGGTAAGAAAAAGAGAAGGATATTTTAAAAAGATGGATAAGGACCACTATAAAATATACAACTATTATACTGTGATAATGTTGTAAAACATCTAACAATTATTGCTACTGAATATAAAATTCGACATCCGACACATTCCTTGGGTTTCGTGCGTAACTGTGATTTAGTGCAAGGATGGAAAATATGAGACTGGCCATGTGACTCTGTTTATGTAACCTGATGGGAAAAGAGTAGATGAAAGATGGGAAAAGAGTAGATTGAAATGATGGAAAGATTGAAGTAAGATTGGATAGATGGAGGGAGTGTTCACTCTGTTTCTCTTTATATTTCTCAGGTTCCAGTGCAGCCAGTAGGACCAGATCCTAGTAAGAATCACACACACACACACACACACACACAGGGTTGGCTATGAGTTCCTGTTACCAAACACTTCTAAATACTTTTATGTTTTCAGACCATTCTAAGGTTATGGCCTCCAGTGCACCCCCTACTGGACAGCAGGTGTATACGCCTTCTGCCTCATTTGGCACGAACACGCGCACCAATGATTCCTTCAGGTACCTCAGACACGTATGCACACGTACACACACGTACACACAGATCACAAACAGAAGATTAGGGTTGACTGTGTTATTTGTGTGTGTGTGTGTGTGTGTGTGTGTGTGTGTGTGTGCTTTCCAGACAAGCTCCGTCTGCAACCCAGATGTTGTCCCACATGTCACGTCAGAGTGCCCCTGCTGGTCTCGCTGTGAACAACAGCAGCCCAGTTCAGACTCAGAGTGCAAACCCTGCACCCCCGGGGTCCTGGGCTCAACCACGCGCTCCCTTTAACACGCAGGTCTGTCGTCGTCATCATCATCATCATCATCACCATAACAGAAAAGAGGAGTGACTTTAATCACAAAAAAAAAATGTGTGTGTGTGTGTCTGACCAATAGGCAGGAAAAAGTCAATCACCCCAGTTCTCTATGGGGAATTTTAGCTCCGCCCCTTCTTCATCAGCACCTTCCTCTTTTGGACAAATGGGTGGCGCATCAGCTAATGTAGCAGCAAACACGGCAAATTACTCACAAATGGGTGCTCGCAGCCACCAGCCCACTAACGGATACGGTAAGAGGGCAAAGACACCAATCTCTCTCTCACTCTCTCTCTCTCTCTCACTCACTCACTCTGTCTCTTTCTTTTTCTCACCCAAGGTGATGTGAGCCAGTCAGGCCCGCAGTTCTCCTCAAGACCAGCAGAGGCAACAGCGTGGCAGCAGTGGCAAAATCAAGCTCACACACAAAACACAGCGGAGACACATCCTCATATACAGAACAGCCAAACGGAGATGTACACCGTGAGTGTTACATACATGTGTTGGTACACACACACACACACACACTCTATACCGATATGTTACAGGAATTAATTGATTCTGAAGTAAATAAGCATGATTCTGACACGATAGATAAACATGATTGATAGACACGACATCACACATTATTTCTTGGCTATGTGAAACATGACCTCAAGCCATTGATAAATGGGAGGATGGGAAGAATACAACAAATAATCATTTGAAATAAGCCCAGTGATGGGAAAAAGATGCTTTCATCCCTTCAGAACAAAACGCGAAACATGAAATTGGATTGCAGAAAACAGGGTATGGCCTGACACTAGGAAAGGGTGAAGGGGGAATTCTTAGCACAGAAAGGCACTAGGATGAGGGAGTAGGGCGACTCCGTGTGATAAGCGAGTAGGGCGACTCGGTGGGATTGGGGAGTAGGGCGACTCGGTGGGATAGGGGAGTAGGGCGACTCGGTGAGATAGGGGAGTAGGGCGACTCGGTGGGATAGGGGAGTAGGGCGACTCGGTGAGATAGGGGAGTAGGGCGACTCGGTGGGATAGGGGAGTAGGGCGACTCGGTGGGATAGGGAAGTAGTGTGGCTTAGTAGATCACAAAGACACTCACATCGTCAGTAGGGTGAGCCAGTAGACCACAAAACACTAGGATAGGCTATAAGGAGAACTGGTAGACCAGAAAGACACTAGGATAGGGTTTCGGGTGCATCAGTACAGGCAGCAAATTAGGCAGGACACAAGTCCCACTGTTCAGCCCAGACATAAGTATGAGTAGCTTTAGGTATCTTTGGAAAAAATTAACCTCTGCCCTTCTTCTACACGTCTCCTTTTCCCCTGCAGGATGTTCTGTCCATGCTGGATTCATCTGGGAGCTTCAACAACGAAGACTTCCCCGAAATGCCCATGTTTCCCCCGTTTCCTGAGTGATCCTTACCGTCCTCTGTCTTTCTCTCTTTCTTTTCCTTTTTGGTTCATCAAGAAACAAAACAAAAGGGGAAATTGGTTGAATTTGTTTCATTTGTTTTGCTTGTAAAAATCGAATGTTTCTCGGAGTAGACTTTTCCTCCACGGAGGAAGCAGCTGTGTTCTAATAACCACGCACAAGTGCACAAAGTGAGCACAATCGGTCCAACACACTGAGTTAGGTTCATCCGGTCGCACCCCCAGAAAGATGCACAAACACACACGCACTCACTCGTTTGCTGTTTCAGCCCAAACCCAAGGAATATGTCGAATTTCATATTCAGTAGCAATAATTGTTAAATGTTTTACAAAGTTATCACAGTATAATAGTTGTATATTTTTTTTAAGTAAAAGAGGTGGTCCTTATCCTTCTTTTTAAAATGGGACTGCTGTTATTGCACTGCCTAAAAATGCTACCTACGTAGCTACCTACGCCTCTTCCTGAGCAGAGCACAGAGGGAGTGACCACATTTTAACAGATGAGCATCGCGATTATATATTTGTATAGGCGATTATGGACAATTTTTTTTTATGAATTGTCAGAAAAGCATTCGTCATTTATGGTTTCGTATGCAAACAACCGACCACTCTTATCCTTATTAATTTAATGCTGATGAGAAATGAGGTAAGCCTGCATCAGCTGCAACTGTGGTGCTCAGTTATAATCGACTTTTTTCCTTTCCTAATCTAAATAAACAATTGTTCACAAACTCTTTGCATTCAATATAGTATAATTTTTTTATATTTAAAATTTTTTTTAAAAATTAAATTCTGGGGGTGATGAAGATTATTGTGTTTAATCTTAAAGAATGAGCTCTTTTTAGGATACTGATCCTATTTTTGTATTTTTTAATTTTTTAAAATTTTTTCCCAATATTTCAGATAAAATCTAGTTTTGTTTTATTTTTAAATTAAGTGCTTTCATCATCATGTCCATGTGCGCATACCTGCGGGCGTGCCCTGGATATTAATTTAAATATGATGGATCACAAACACAAAACACACATTTTCAACAACCATTTTCTTAAACTACCTACAGTCTAAATTTCTAATTTCTTTTTTCTTTTGTCAAAGACGTTTGCATGTATTTCATTTTCATTCTTCTCTCTGTATGTCAGATGAAATCTACAATCCAAAGATTCTCGTGTTTGCAGTTGCTTTGAAATAGATTTTTTTTTTTTTTTTTTACATTTTAAGAGTTACATGCATGTTCATGGGCGTGACTCACTCGGGATATAGTTTGCGTTTGCAGATTAGCCGGGCAGGACGTGAGGAGGTTGATTTTAATTTTGTTGGTTGTTGTCTGTCTGTTTTGTTTTGTTTTAAATCATTACTGCAGATGTGAAAAATGCAGTTTATATATTTACATAAATATAAAAAAATGTATATGAAAATGTTTAAGAGAACTTTTTTATTAAATTGTTATATTGTCAAATCCTTTGTTTTATTGTGTAAAAAAAACTTCAAAATGCACATTTTAATGTATTTTTATAGATAAGGATCAAAGTATTCAAATGTTCACAGGAATCCACGTCCGCTTCTTTTTCCTGACGGGAGACGAAGATCAGCTTGCAGGCTTTTGTAAAATTTATCAGTGAATCCCCTTGAGGTAAATCTGATCTTTTGCAACTCTCAGGATTACATCAGGTGTCTCACAGTCTTGTGAGGAAGACGAAAGACTTTAATCGCTTGCACCAAATTCAGGGTTCAATAAAGGACCCCGGTGGATCATTTTCTTCTATTAAAGAAAGTGGTTTGAAATGTAAAAGAAACCTCACATTCAAACCTAGCAAAGGGTTGGTTTCAGCAATTTCCAATACAAGGCCAGAGCTTTTGATTTGAGACGCAGCTCACGACAGCGAAAAGTTTCAAGAGAGACGGAGCTTGTAATGGTGTAAAATTACTGTTTGTAAAATTTTGAGGAATTTCACATGCAACTAGATTCCTCTGCTTCACGTCGGGCTTATCACACCACCCTGACGCGGACATGTTTTCCTGTAACAACACAACAATTTCCTTCTTGACTGGTACGTCAGTGCACGGAATATTCCTTCGGTTTAAATGTTCGCTTGGGGACAATTTCCCTAATTTGAGAGCGGCTGCTATAAAATCATGAGGCGATCGTGTTGTCGGGTTATTAATCTTTTCGATCAATCATCTGCTAAATTTTTTTGATGAAGTACAATTTTGAGTCGTTATATCTATTAAAAATGTGCCAGACGTAACCTGATTAAGCCATCTCTACCACTCGGTTGAGATCTGTTATGATAAAAAAAAATAATAATAATAAAAAATCCAGTAGATGCTGCTACATCTCTGCATTTAATTTTTTGTCATGGGACAGTCCACGTTATCAAGAGCAACATACATAAGTCAGACATCTACCCAGTACCCAAAACAGAAAAGAGTCTTGATGCATGCCTTCCTTGTACCCTGAGAGATGCTTCCAGCTCTGCAAGAGGATCGGAGGGAGCGTGGTGCAGTACGAGGTGTGGTAAGTGCTTTGCGGTTACATGGCCTGTTTTAGTCTTGTAAGCAAGTAACAAAGATTTATATGACTTGTACTATGAAGTGACATCTCAACCATTCGGAAGAGGTCTTTACTGAGGTCTGTTTTAAACCAGTAGTGTTATTAGTGCAACAAGGAAATAGAATCTGCAAAGCATAAAATTTCCTCTTGATTTTTTTTTCTTAGGAAGTTAAAGGGTTAAACAGAGTGAGACACTGTAGATTCAATCTCCTGATATGTTTTCACATGACATTGGCAGTGACTGATATGAAATACATATGTATATAATATACATCTTTTTAATGATCAAGGCAGATTATTAAGTCAATCAACAATTTTCCCGGAAAAATGCTTAATTTTTATGTGATACCACCACAAGGTCTGGAGTTTGGAGAAGATCCAACACGAGTGGGCCATTAAACATCATGTGGTTGTTTCTGTTGCATATGACACTTCTCAGTGATGTTTTAATCCCTAAACACCTGCTTGTTACCAAACTCCACTTTTTAAGTATTCATTGGGGACGCAGGTGCCCTGTGTGTGTGTGTAGACACTAAAACTTTCAGTATAAGTAACAGAAGTAGCCAAAGGAGATCAAGATCAGCTGGGTCAGTTACCTACATGGAAATCAGCCCTCGGCATCCAGAAGGTTTTATCTTCATCTAATAATCAGATTAGAGCCAATCAAACACTTTCTGCCGAATTTAATTCAAATAGAAATCTATTATTCATGGCGCTCTACAACTACAACTAGAGAAGAGGGATGAGGCATGGAAATGAAGATGGTCTGTTCCATCACATCCAAGACTGAAGAAGTATCCTGAAAGAGAGACGTGATAGCAACTTCACGGATCTTCATAAAGGATTCTTCTCGTATTCAGACGCCTGTGAATATTTACATTTTAATCAAAAGTTTTATGATGAATGCGTTTCTTGGATATATGTGATTAAATAGGAACTTTGAAGAGTTTGTAACTACTGTATATGTAGATTTGGGTTTTGTTCCTTTTTATTCCCATTTTTCTGTGTTTCTACAGATTATTAATGAGAACCCAAGATGTTGGACCTTGGAATAAATTAATATTTAAAACATATTATAATTAGGAATAAATATGAATTATTATTGGAGAATGTTTGGATTAGTTATCATGTATACTTAACGCTCTTGCAATAAGCCTCAGCCGAGCTGATAAACAACCGAAATGTCTTTTCTTTCCTCAGTGGATGGAACTAACATGGATACCGAGTCAAGGCTGGACGTCGACGTGGATTTGGGCTTTGCTCTTTTCTTCTTCTTCCTGCTCTGCGTGTTCTTACTGGTCAGCATAGTGCGCTGCTTCCAAATTGTTCTTGACCCCTACAGTGCCGTCTCCATCACCATCTATCAGGAGGAGGAGGAGGAAGTGTGAACACTTAAAAAAAAATAATAATAATAACCACTCAGGAGATTAAAGGCCATCATGGAGGAGTTGGCTAGAGGAGCCTGATATCCAAGACTGAAGAAGTATCCTGAAAGAGAGACGTGATAGGAACTTTACGGATCTTCATAAAGGATTCTTCTCGTATTCAGAGACTTAAAACTAAGAATGAGGACCTCATCAAGAGCACTTGATATTTCCAAATTCAAATTTAAACAATTCTTAGGTACACTCTGAAAAATAATCAACAAGGTGGTGTGATGAAATGGATTTTTGTTACTCTAATTCCACAGAAGTTACAATTGTTAATATATAAATAACAGCTGCGTTTTTTAAATGCATACAATTAATGTGGTGGGATATTCCAGACATGGTATTGGGTGAATGTACATTAAAATGTTTCACAACCATTAATGAATGAGTCAAGAGTGTCGATGTAAAAAAAAAAAAAAAAAATTATATATTTCTCCTGAAACACATTGTTAATACAAAGTTAATAAATTAATGTTAACTTCATGAATACATTGTTTAAACTGCTGCAACTTTTTTTTATATATTACTTCACCATGAAATTAAAATTTTAAATGTGTATTTTTGCAAACATTTATATTGTTAATTACTGAAAAGTGACTAAACTGTGAAAAGTGACTTAAGGTTATAGCGGTTGAATCGATTGAACTGGTCTCGCGCGACGACTTTTAATTTGAAATTTAAAAAACAAATTAACGGTCGCCGTGGTGCTTCCTTCACGCGCCGCGCACGCTAGTGCTGTGTTAGCACGGGGAGCGGAAACACGGTGTGTGTGTTTACGGGTGTAAACTCGGTGATGTTTGTGTGAGTTTCTGCAGTTTCGGTGGCTTCTGACTGAGAGGTACGACTGTTTATTCCGTTAACGTTAACTTAAAACAAAACTCTCTCTCTCACACACACACGGCTGTGAGGCTCAAGGTTAAATCTCACGAGCCCTGACTGTTTACCCTGTGAGGAGATTTTTAATGTGTGTGTGTGTTTCAGGGTCATGTCTGTGTTGGGGAGGTTATTAAACACCGGAGTGTCCCTGTGGAGAAGCTCCCTGCAGCTCTGCACCTCACACCTGCACACAGGTAACTGTTCCTGCTTCAGGGGAAGCTTTACTAATACACACTCTGACAGCTCACACGGCCCACCACACTGCGTCATAGACTCATTTACATATCAAAGACTCATAAAAAAAATCAATCATTATGAGATAATTCTTAATCAACCTGTTTTTGGTTCTCTGTCTCCCTGTCTGCATCCATCTATTTATTTGTCTGCCTGTATTTATATCTCTGTCTATGTATCTGTCTGTATTTCTGTCTACAGTATCCTTCCACCCATCCTTCTGTCTGCATTTCTATTTATCCCTTATATCAGTCTGTATATCAGACATTTCTTCTGTCCAGGGACTACTGTTGTCCATTTCCATCCTGTGGTCAAGCCAGTCGCATTTGATTCATTTAGCCACGTGGAAAAATTAAAGGGTGCCGCCTCAGAAGTAATAGCACCTAAAGCAGAAAAAGACCTCTTAAAGCATCACAACTCTACAAAATCTGTGTTTCTTCCATCTTCTCCTTTCTAATTTTTTTTATGTTATGGATTTTTGTCTCACTATGCGTGTTCATACCACGTCGACCTCCACGTCTTATAATTTAATTTCCTCTTGGTGTTCAGTAAACCAGATGTTTGTGTGTGTTAGGATCATGTTTACGTGTGCGGATGCACGCCATCCCGCCCCTGAAGCAGGTGGACCGGTGGACAGAGAAGAGGAGTATGTTTGGTGTCTACGACAACATCGGCATTCTGGGTGAGCATGCTCTCCAACAGTCAGCCAAGGCTCTGTACACACCTTCAGTTACCATAGTGACAATTTCTAGCAAAATGCTTGTTACCAATTGGCTTCTGGCACACTCGCATTCTGTCATCTCAACTGGCTTTAATCGCCATAGCAACCATCTCACATCAATGTTTCATCCTGTTGAATTTGTCCCCTTCAGGTGATTTTAAAGCCCACCCTAAAGAGCTGATCAGGGGGCCCGTGTGGCTGCGTGGTTTCCGTGGTAATGAGTACCAGCGGCTGACGCGCAAGAAGAGACTAGTGGGAGATCGCATGATGACGGAGGACAAACTGCAGCTGGAGAAGAGACTGCGCTTCCTGTACCGTCGTTTCAACCGCTACGGCAAACACAGATAGACCTGCTCACTTCCTCTCTCTCTCGCTTGCTCTCATATATGTGTGTGTGTGTGTGTGTTTTCCAATTAAATAAAATAGAAATTTTGAACCAACCTCACATTCTGACCTGTTTATTTTATTAATTTCTTTATTTATCCAGGACGTCATAACAAACAATATTAACATTACATCTGTTCATCATTAATAATACAAAAATAAGAAAATATGACAGTTCATTATAAACAGTTCACTATAATACAATCATAATTAACGACATTCGCTCTTAGAACAATAAATAATTTAGACACTTAAAAATGGCGGTTCAGCCAAAACACATGAAGCTCAGAGCTGCCTGTTTAGCGTCATTGTTTAATTAATACAAATTAAATGTGAACGATGTTTTATTCCGAATCGTCTCTTACGCATAGAGCTACTTAGAAACGTCTGGCCACACCCCCAACAAATCCTTTTTTTTTAGCATACATTTAAGCACACAGGAGCTCAGTGCGAGAGGGAGTTTGGGCTCGGAAACGCAGTGAACGCTGCCTCGGACATCACACACAGCTCAGACTCCGCCTACAACACAGAGAAGACCACACTTAGTGCTTTCTTCTTCTCTTTTTTTTTAGTAAATCTTTAGAGAAGATTTCATCATTTCATCTCACCTGAGCGTCTCTCTCTTTCTCCTTGGGAACCCGGTGCCGCTTTTTCTTTGGTCCGCATGCCGGTTGGTTGGTGGTGGAGGGGGAGGAGCCTCCGTCATCTCCTCCAGGGGTGCCATCTAAATTGGCTCCGCCCTCATCCTGTTAAAAACACCTATGAGTACGTGTGTAATGTATGTGAGGATTAATAGTGTTCTAAGTGTTACAGCACGTGTCTTACCTCTAGCGGTATCGTTATCTCTGCGTTCCTGTAATCATCTCCATACGTGTCCAGGGTTTTCATGAGGAACCTAAGACACACAGTCTTTTTAATTTTTCATTTATTCTAAGAACACATTTTTAAAATAACATAGTCAAATCATATTTTTCAGGACATCTCTCTAAAGATTGTCACCAACATCATGGTGCTACCGCATCCTGCTTTTTAAAAATGTAAATTGTAACACGGCTTGCCTTCTTTCTTTTTTCAGTCTGCGTGTGAGTCTTTGGACACGGTGAAGGCGAGCCAGCATCCTTTCATTCACCTGAGAGAGCCAAAGATAAAAAATGTAATAAAAATAAATAAATAAATAAAACCCTTTTTTAGACATGTTGTTTTAACACAAAACAAACAAACAAAAAGATCTTTACGCACTTGTTCCAGCTCCTTGACCCTTTTGCTCAGAGCCTGGTATTTCCTCTTGTCCAGTTCTCTCGTGTCCTTCTGTATGTCCTGAGGAATTCCTCCACTCTCCAGGATCTCGGTGGCTCCTGCAGTTAGCTCAACACCCGCAGCCTCCAGTTCGGTCTCCAGGATGTGACCGCCGAAGAGAGGAGGCAAAGCCAGGCCTGAGAAATCCTCCATCATCTAGAGCACAAAAGATATACGAGGTGGTATCAAAAGGTTTTGAGACTTGTTTTGTAACACGCCAACAGATGGCAGCACAAGGCTGCACACACAATCCATCATAAGTCAGTGTGCTAAAACACATTGTCCTGTGTACATCGGGAGCTGTGCAACTGGTGCTATTTCATCATGGACAGCAAATTTTTTCTGGCCATGATGGATTTTTCTGTCGAAATTCTGTGTTAACTGAGTAAATCCACCACAGAGACTTTAGATATGATTCGGCAGATTTACGGCGACCCATCCTTCATATCAAGGATCATTATCTGTTGCAAAACTTGTTTAAGTACACAGCATTGAGACAAAAGCAAGAGTCTTCATAGTGGAAGAGCCTATCTTCTCCATGACTTCTCCAAAATGCAAGGCAGGTCCGCAGCTCGACCGAGTGCATGCTCATCATCCTTTTCAAAGTCACTGCATGTGCATCAGGAATTCATCATCAGGGGTCAGAACATCAATAGTGAATTCTACCACCAGGTCTTAAGGCATCTACATCAATGGAAGGAGGTACAGCACAGGGCGAACAAATCGTCAGCATGCGAATCTCAAAACTTTTTGATACCACCTCATATGAGGAGACAGAACACCAGCAGCAGAAAACCTTACTATGCTTTCATAATCATGCATAGCTTACACAACATAAACACACACACACACAATATGTATGCACTAGTCTGAATTCACAGCAGATTGATCTCAAGGTCATTATTTTGAATCATTATTTCATTACTTCACTTACATGGTAAAAAACAAGGACACGAGCAAAGACCTGATACACAAACATAATTTACTTACTTTTTAACACAGCTATTGAGCAAAACTGCAACCTGCTTTATGTCTCATCAGCACGAAACTGTCAACGTCTCAACTAACGAAAAAACATTATTAACATACATTCACTTTATAATTGTTTCAATCGTTCATAATCTTTAACCGCTTTTCTACAACTGCACAGCGGGCTTCCGTCGCATTTTGATTACGTCACGGATTTACAGACACTCCTATGCAGGTCGTGTCACTTCAATTATTGAATACTTTCACACATAAAATATTCCAACAATACACAAAATAATAATATCACAAGAAGTAATAAAATTTTGATACAATAAGAAATAGGATATAATTTTCATTCAAAAAGTGCAATAATAAAACAAAAATGTGAATAAAGCGCAAACAAAAAGTCGCGTTTTATATACGTCATTTTTGCAGCGCGGTTGTTTATTTATTTATTTACAATAAAACAACAAATACTGTTCAATAGTTACACATTTAGTACACATAATATCACAAACCAAAAAAAAAATAGATACATGCATCAATAAATAAATAAATAAATACATACATTCCGTTAAATGTAAGTAAATTATTGAAATAAAGATGTTAAACATTTTTATATTTTAATAGAATCTATGCCTAAGAGTTAAATGTGTTTCATTTAAATACGTGCTTTTTAACATAATTTGTCATATTTTCTATATAATAACGGTCTCGTCAAAATTCGAGCACGTCGCATGTTATATACGTCACTACTTTCTATTCAATCAGAAGCGATAACGTCACCTGACGGCGAACTACATTTCCCATTAGGAGCTGAAAACAGAACTACAACGTCCAACATGGCGGGTAGTAAGTATCGATAAAGCCAGATAGACTGCAGTTATTTAATAGTGGCATGGTTATGATTTGTGCATTTGAATTAAAATTATACTTAAACAGTTTTAAGCATGACGGTTAATCAGAATGGGGTGTAATTGGGTGTTTTGGAGGGAGGAGTGACCTTGGGAGGTTGACGGTGCTGTTAGTTAGCTGTGTTTTGATAAGAGGAAGTTAATCTGTAAGTGTATTAAGTGTGTGATATCGTGTATAAAATGTGAAACGGGCTGGATGTTGTTTCAGTCGGGAATTTCCTGAGGAACGCGTGGAACAAGGAGCCTGTGGTGACAGCAGCCTGTGGCCTCGGCATCGCCGGTCAGTACTCCGCTTAAAGACTCATACAGCTGATTAGCGCTATTTTTATTTGATATAAACTGAACCCATTTTAAATCCATGCTGCTGATAGTGATGAGGAGTGGAAGCCTCGTTTACTGTAGGTGTCTTGTTAGGAGGTTTCATAAAAAGGTTCAGTTTACGAAGCTCCATTTAAGAGCTAGTTTTACTGACCTCTAGTGGACAAATTGTGTATAGCAACTCGACCCTAACATGGGAGGCAGGAGCTACAGTGCAGTCAGTGCCTTGCAAAAGTTTTCATACCCCCTTGAACTTCTCCACATTCGCGTTACAATCACACAGTGGCACATAACTGTGAAATGGAAGAAAAATCTTAAATGTTTTTCAAAAAGAATATCTTTTTTTTTTTTTTTTTTACAAATAAAAATCTGGAAAGTGGCATTTTACATAAAATCCCAATAAAATACATTTACGTTTGTGGTTGTAACTTGACAAAACGTAGAAAAGTTCAAGTAGTATGAATACTTTTGCAAGGCACTGTATATAATGGATATAAAACAAAAGTTTGGTTTGTGGGTTTGCACAAGTTAGTTCAGTCGCATCCTCTCTGAATGTAACTGTAGGGTGCGCCATCATCTTTTTTACGTCAATATGTAAGGTAATAATATATCTATATATCTATATCTATAAAATAAATGATTGATGTTTGTGCAGCGCTGATCCTGCCTCTGGTGAGCCCGTACACCAAGTACACGGTCTTGTTGAACAAAGCGACGCCGTACAACTACCCAGGTGAGTTCTGCTCTCCCTCTCCGAATGTAATCCCAAAAGAAATCTATACACAAAAACGAAGCACCACTGACTTTCCCATGTATGTTCATTCTCTTTACCTCTTACTCCAGTTAATATTATATTTTTCTTCACCAGTTCCGGTGCGAGATGATGGAAACATGCCGGACGTTCCCGCTCACCCGTGTGACCCACAGGGCAGAAACCTGGACTGGCTGAAAAATATGTAAAATACAACAGCAACCCGCAAACAAAAGCAGCCCTGAACCTGTACAGATCTCTCCCTGTCGAACGTTGTGTTTCTCTGTCAAAACTGTCTCTCTCAGTAAATATACTTTATTTAACACGAGTGCTTGTTTCTTCTTAATTTTATATCGACACATAGAGAATAATGCACCTAAATCTATTAATTATTTATAAAGTATAGCTCCATGTCTTACTTTATTATTGCTGGTGTTGCACATTTTCCGTATTTTTCAATAATTTGAGAGTTATTTATAAATGTTTCTATATACCGTAGTTATATTTAATCCTGATATTTAACCTGCTCCTGTGTTTTGGTTCTGGTTCTTATCTAAGTCAATTCAGAACATTGATTCTGACAGAGTTTGAGGCTTTATATAAAAAATGTAAATGCTTAAGTTCAGCTTTTCAATCATAAACGTTCAGACATGGTCCTTGTGAGACCGTTCGAATGATCTGTTTGATTGTTTGGTGTAATTTGCTTAGACTAGAGCTGTGAGTCAGCGGTACCGTTGGACTGTCAACTTTTTTTTACACATTACAATTTTCAATTAAGTTCAATAGCACTAGACTTTACTTTCGAATTTATTTAAGTCGGTAATATTCCTTACAGGTTTTCTAGTATTATAGGCTAGTATTACGTCTAATATCCGATGAAATCCTGTGAGACCTGATTGTTGATTTTTCAAATCTTGTTCAAATCGATCTTCGGCTGCACACTTCAGTCCAGTGGGTGGCGATATTGCAGCAAGCGCACGTAAACTCAAGAAGAGGAAGAATTTCATTTATCTCACACACATATGAAAGTGAAGAGCTTGACCAGAAAATTAGATCAAAGTAAAAATAAATAAATCACACTAATATAAAAATGAACACAAAAAAATATATATTTAGATTAACTCCGCATGGATAGACGGTTATTATGTGTAAGTTTACCTAAATCATTTTACAAATGTAAATCGATTACGAATACTGACCCAATAATCAATTAATTGAATCAACCAACATAAGATCGATAGCTCTAGTGCAGCAGTATATTTAGTTTTAGCAATTAATCACACCAAACTCAATCACCACTAGTTTGTTTGAATATGACATTTTCCATATCACATTAATAATAATAATAATAATAATAATAATAAAAGTTTGAGGTTGATTGAGATTTATTCAGTTCTTTTTATTTGAATTCTTACATACACAGCACGTTAGCTGATGAACATTATGATGCCATACACACACACACACACACACACACACACACACACACAATGTAACATAAGACTGTACAAGTGGCTAATACGTTTAATAATCTTTTAGCAGTAATGAGTTTATAATCAGCGTCAATATTAATACAAAACATATAATCAATATTATCTGAGTCTGTTTTAATTAATACTGATAAGTTTCATTTTCTTGAGTTTTTTTTATAACTAAGTTCTTATAAAAAAAAAGGGAAAAAATATATATATATATTTCATAGTAATACTGAAGAGGAAAGGGGTAGAAGAGTCCGCGATCACAGTAATTCCTTTAAAAGACACTGATTACAGAAATGTGCGCTATAACGATAAGAAACGTTTGAAAGTTTTGTAGGTACAGCAGAGAGGAAAATACATTTCAGAGAAAGAACATTCAGTCGTTTAGCTCATTTTATATGATTTAGGCACAGGGTTCAGGAAAACAAGTCACACTTAAAAAAAATAATACAAATATTTAAAAGTCAAAAGGTTTAAGGCTTAGATGAATTTCAAATGCACGTACTGTATATAATGCATGTGGCAAATTTGAAAAAATCTTGTTTAATAATAATAATAATAATAAACAAAAACACTACAATTCATTACATATTTTTACCTTATTTTCTCATATAAATTTTAATCACATTAAAAAAAAAAAGCACAACATTATTGTGTGTGTGTAAAATTGCAACACAGCATATAACTGAATACGGGCTCATGAGACATAAACATCCAGAGTGGCTCCAATTATTCAAATTCAACTAAGTGAAAAGCAAACTAAAATAAAAACAATGTCAAAGAACTAAATGACTTTTACTTTACACTTTCTTTAAAATAAAGTGATTTTTATTTATTTATTTTTTTGTATAAAAAATCTGGAGGTGTGACGTCTAGGAAAAAGAAAATTACAAATGGTGGTGTTCAAGTCAAACCAGGACTTGCAAAATTTCTTGTCAATGAAGGCGTAAAAACTATTTACACAAGCTATTTGTCGCACTAAAAACATTTGAATTGTGCTGACGGTTTAAAGAAGGCCGTACATCTATGAATAAGCTCGGAGCTCACGGCAGTCGATCCCGTGAACATTCAGAGCGTGGAACGCCGGATCCTTGAAAACTTGCGAAAGAGACGCATCTGTCTATGTGAACTGTAAACACAACCATTCACCAGCACCACTTGCATGTTACAAGAATTCGTCTGGGAGTCACTGCCACATCGCCCGTGCAGTCCTGACCTCGCTCCAAGACATTACCACAGTCCGATCATGGCTTTGCTGTACGGAGAAAACCTTCTACCTTGCTGGTATCCAAGCACTAGTGAAACACTGGGATACGGAAATTTTACCTCTCATAACTGTGTTGTTATTCTGCGCAATCAAAAGTCCTGCTTTGACTTGAACACCTCCTGCAAAAGCATTTCACTCACGCACTCAGTAGAACCACAGATTTAAGGTGATCTTTAAGAATTTCATCACACTGAATGTTCCAGCAATCGCAAGATTTCTCCCGTCTCACTCACACAAGCCTGTTGATTTACAGGACATTAAGGACATTTGGGACAATGGTTACATAAATGTATAAATAAACAGACTACAAGAAACTGTCATTGTTTGCAGCCCTCGCCAACAAAGAGAAAGGTCAAATTCTACCTCCTTTAACACACACGCACTTTCCCAAAGCTTTCTCGATCACTTTCCGAAGTCCCCGCCGGCCTGAGCACGTACTTGACCCTCTCGTTACACTCAACGCAACATTACGCTATACAGCGTTACGCTTTTAAAAACATCACACATTTTAAAGCTTTAACTTTCACAAATTTCACCAAATATCTGTGTATTCAATAACCCTAATATGAATTTGGCTTATTTACAGTAAGTGAACATGATGAGCAGCGTCACACTGTTACACTTCATAAATCTTCTTCAAACACAGTTACCTTTATGTGAGTATTACACACCTCCCCAGATATAGGCCACTTATTAGAGAATGTATTTTCCCCGTCACTGTTCAAAATGCACCTTAAAAGGATGTAGATTAAATGAAAGAAATGGGAACTACTGCAACAGGCTGCAAAGAGGTTGTTTATGTACCGACCTCAGCAGCGACCTCATTTCCCCTCTCATCAGTTCCAACCACTCAGCAGTAATCACCGGCTTGATCATGTCATCATCTGCACCTGTTTCTCACTGGTTCATGCCTTATGTTAGGTGTGATTTATGCTTGAACGATTCATAGGTCACTGTGTGGTTTAACAAAAAAACAAAAATTCCTCTGAAACTGCTCAGGTACAGGGCAAGAAGGTCCTTCAGGAAGCCTTGAGACGTATTCCTAAACACTACATTAAAATACAAGAAAGTCTGGGTGTCTAGAAGCCAGGGGGTCAAGACTTTCGCACAGTACTGTACGCTGAACATGAATCTACATCCATTAACCATCATCATCTCAACAACCGTTTCTCAGCAAGAAAACATACCAACAAATCAATCCTTTAACATGTGACTTCCTCAATCCTTCAGAAGAACATTCTCTACTCTACTTTTTTCAGAATATTATATAGTTGTTATGTCTACATTCACTAAATACATCAACAGGACAAGGAAGGCCAAGACAAGGTACATCATATAAAATCTGTAGAAAA
Organism: Clarias macrocephalus; assembly: GCA_011419295.1. NCBI lineage: Eukaryota > Metazoa > Chordata > Actinopteri > Siluriformes > Clariidae > Clarias > Clarias macrocephalus. The sequence continues at coordinate 19,863 of JAAGKR010004911.1, forward strand.
AATAGAGGATATGTGTATACCCATAATGGATGAAGGCACAACTACAAATCTCCATGTTAGAGTTCTGGAGAGGCAGCAGAGCGTGAAGCACGCTACAGTCGTCTCCACACCAGCATCATTTTCAGTAGCTAGCTACTTTTTGACAGTTATCTAATTCACCTAGTAATGTTTGAAAGAATATTATGTAGCTAGCTACTGTTTAAGTGAAAATTAGTTATCCAGTTAATGTTTAATGGACACTTAATTTCAGATTTCATTTGGGAGAATATTGTATTGTAGCTAACGGATGTTGGAAAATTGCAATATCTAGGAACATTTGTAATTGACTAGAAAACAAAGACATTTGTTAATGGCTATATGATACAAAACTAGTCATTAACTGAAGAAAAAAAAACTAATTTGCTAGCTTAAGCATTTGTAATTAACTAGTTGATGTTTAACAGAAAATTGTGACACTGGCTAATGTATAACAGAAAATGGTAATGTTTCACAGAATTTTTTTAAATTCACTAGATAATTTCTGACAGAAAATTGCAAGACACTAACTAAAGTTTTACAGAAAATTGTGAGGCACTAGCTAATATTTGGCAGAAAATTGAGGCACTAGCTAAAATTGGACCGAAAATTGAGGCACTAGCTAATATTGGACAGAAAATTGAGGCACTAGCTAAAATTGGACAGAAAATTGAGGCACTAGCTAAAATTGGACAGAAAATTGAGGCACTAGCTAAAATTGGACCGAAAATTGAGGCACTAGCTAAAATTGGACAGAAAATTGAGGCACTAGCTAAAATTGGACAGAAAATTGAGGCACTAGCTAATATTGGACAGAAAATTGAGGCACTAGCTAAAATTGGCCTGAAAATTGAGGCACTAGCTAACATTGGACCGAAAATTG
>JAAGKR010004911.1:20780-55959 GCA_011419295.1 Clarias macrocephalus
ATTGGACAGAAAATTGAGGCACTAGCTAAAATTGGACAGAAAATTGAGGCACTAGCTAAAATTGGACCGAAAATTGAGGCACTAGCTAAAATTGGACCGAAAATTGAGGCACTAGCTAAAATTGGACAGAAAATTGAGGCACTAGCTAATATTGGACAGAAAATTGAGGCACTAGCTAAAATTGGACAGAAAATTGAGGCACTAGCTAAAATTGGACCGAAAATTGAGGCACTAGCTAATATTGGACAGAAAATTGAGGCACTAGCTAAAATTGGACCGAAAATTGAGGCACTAGCTAAAATTGGACCGAAAATTGAGGCACTAGCTAAAATTGGACCGAAAATTGAGGCACTAGCTAATATTGGACAGAAAATTGAGGCACTAGCTAAAATTGGACCAAAAATTGTGAGGCACTAATGTAACTAACTAATGTTAATAAGCTATTGAGTCATTGATTCTTTTAAAGCAATGATCCAATACTTTGGCACAGATGAGTCTCACAGCGACACTTTAACAGGATTTGTTTTTTTAGCACCAAATGTTTGCTTTATCTGCTGGGAATGGGAAAACTTCATCAGCTATCAAGAGCTCTAAAATGGAGATTTCACTCAAACACATGTAACCACTCAATCAGCCTCTTAATGAAAGGAAAGTTGGCAGCATTGTAAATGTAACAAGTGTGCAATATAACCTGATGTCAGGCACATGCCTGATCCAAAGATAGAGTCATGCATTTTAACCAGAATGTGTTCAATCATTTGAAGTTGTTAGTTTTGTTAATTTGTTACACAACAGGGAAGCAAAATTGTCTTGAAAAAGTAAAATGTTCAGTGGCTCAGATGAAAAACAAAACAAAACAAAATAAAAAATAAAAGGCAGCTGTGTGAATAAAATGATATTTTCACAGGATTTATACATTTATTGTATATTTTTTTCGATTTCAGATGTCTGCAAGTTATTTCAAAGTTATAGATGGATTATAGAAATTATATATGAAACATAACCATATATTCCAACAACCTAAAGGGCAGCGTTAATACATGAGACGATCCTCCCTACTCGATGAGCGGAGCCGAGCGATCGTTAGTCACCGTCTTCCGCAGTCGGATGTGAGCGAACGGATTGCTCCTGAAGGGCAGAACATACAAATTAGCATACGGATTTTGAAAAAGGCTGTTAGGTGTAGGCAGAAATAACGGAGGTTTACCTGGTGGGAGACGGCGGAGGAGACACGTGTCCACCAGGAGACTGCAGCAAACACAGGCAAGAAGGTCACTTAATCAGTGTAAATATAACTTATTTCACAAATGAATAGAATTGTACACAATCTAAAAAAGGAAGGACATTGTCTGGTTATGTGGATAGATAGACGTGAGAGAGACAGAAGAGAAATAAACAGGCAGACTAATACACAGACATACAAATGCACAGACAGACTAAAAGATAGACTGACAAGCAGACAGACCTACAGACTAATAGATAGACAATTAGAAACACAGACAAACACAGACTGCTTTATCGATATACGGACAAATAGATGGACAGATTGGAATCCAAAGAGACTAATAAAGGCAGACAGACCAACATAGACAGGCAGATTATTTGATAGACTGACAGACAGCTAATGTTTGCCATGTGACTCACATGTTCTTTTCCCTTCGCATCAACATCTCCTGGACTCACGTGTCTGACGTCAGGGTTCATCATGCTATAGGGGCGTGGCCTAAATGTACTGATCCCCCGCTCTTCCTCCGAGTCTGGACTGAGCTTCACAAACTCACCTGCAGGGGGCAGCCTGTCTAATTGTCCCATACTCGTACTGTTCAACTTGGAGAGGCCTGGAGAACTAAAAGGACAGGATAACACTCGTTAATGTGCTGTAAAATCATACTGTTTCATGTCTCGTGATTGCAGTGTGGCGTTGGAGTCGGACCTGACGACGTCGTGCTGAGTGGGTGTCGATACGTCTGGGAATGGCTGTGTGTAGGAGAAGGGAAACCAGCCTTTCCTACAGGAAACACAACACAACAGCTAATGTGAGAATATTAGTTTAATACAATTATATTGAGGACTAAATATATTCATATTCACACCACTGCGCTCAATTCTGATTGGTCAGAAGGTGTTGATTAAGTGTGTATTTACCGTCCAGTTCTCTCGTTCTGTCCGTAGTGCCAGCCATCTCTCGGCTCGCTAATTAAAAGATTGACGACGTCGCCGGGAAGGAAGGGCAGCAGACAGGAACCCCCTCTGTCTCCTTTATCTGCCCTGTCGGTAGAGCTGGGTGAGTGAGCGAACAGCGCCTCTACACGGAGTGGAGGAGAGAGCGGGAGCACACGGGGTAGGGTGGAACCTGAAAGGGAAATTAAAACATTCTGCTCCCTTTGTAGTTAAAAAAAGAATATGTTGAAATAAATCAAGTGTGCAATGAGCAGAGCCTCAAATTAGACTAATTACCCATGAACCCCGTCCGCAACTCATTCGGCTGTTTCCTTGGTAACGGTAGCGTGGAGGTTGTGTATACGTCGGGGCTCTTGAAAAGCAGAGGGTTGTAGGCCGGAGGCGAGAAGGCAGAAGGTGGCACGGGAGTGAGGGCACGAGAAAGAGGTGCACTATGGGGCAGTGGAGGAGTTTGGGGGGCGTTAGTGGGCGGAACCAGCCCCTGCAAAGCATGAATGGATGAAGCAGAGGTGGGGCTAAGTGAGAGAAACGCAGAGCCTGAAGGTGGAATAAGCAAGGTTGAAACACTTCCGGACTGTACAGAGGTAGGTTGTGGGTGGGCGGGGCTAGAAGACGTGCCGATGTTGTGGGTGGTGCTGTTCTGGATGGGAAGGGTGCGAGGGGTGGGGTCAGATGAGACGGACGATCCACCGCGCTGTTGTTGAGAACGATTGCCGGACTCGCCGTTCAGAAGGGGCGGGACTTCCTGTATGGACAGCCTCTGTAGGAGTGAGTGGTGAGAAGTGAGCCAGTCAGACTCTGCAATTCTTTTAAATGTTGTATCTTTATTAATATTCATTTATATCTATGAAATGTTTCCTCTAACACAAAGTGCCCTACTGTAGTGCACACTCAGAAGTACATATTATAAATCCGGTGCACCTGCTCTCCAGACTGAGCAGAGCCCAGCTTAGTGTGTCGGAGGACGTCTGCTATCCCAGAAGCCCCGGCTCCCTGAGGGGCGGTGTGACGCAGTAGGTTCAAGGCTCGCTCTGGAAGTTTTGTTGGCTGAGAACATGACTGTTGCCATGACGACAACTTTTGTGACAGGAGTTCACGCACCTGTGAGAAGCAAATATAAATTTGGTGTTGTAAATAAATTTAGTGTAGTATGTGTGTAGTCTTGTGGTTTGTTAAGGTGTAGTTCATGTATTTTTTTTAAGCTGATCTAAAGAAACATTTGTATATTCACTGCATTCTGAATGTTCTAGTATTTGATGCTTATTTTTTGAACTGTAGTAGTTAAATGATTGTGAATTAGCCTGGTTCACTGTTGTGTTGTAATCTCTAGTGGTAGATTAATAGGGTGAGCTTTTTTATTAAGTTATGTAATTATTAAGGTGATCTGTTGTTGTGTGACTTGTACAGCTGCAGATGTGTAACTTGTGGTAGTTTGCTGTAGGGCTGCAACTAACGATTATTTTGATAATCGATTAGTTGGGCGATTATTTTTTTCTTCTTCGATTAATCGATTAATCGGATAAAAACTAAATGCTTCTTTAATTTGATGTTTTGCTTTTAACTATATAAAACCATAAATCAGGGTATAAGTTGTATATAAAACTAAATTTAAAAAAATGCAAAAGCCACATATAGAGTTTAATGATCTTTAATTATGACATTTTAAACCTTAAATTAAAGACAAAGTTTGTTTTTGAACAGTAAAACTCTTCTAAATATCCAAAATATAAATAAATACTGTAAATAAAAAAGCAAAACAATTGATGAACACTTATAATATTGGATGGCATCTGTTATAGTGGCTGCTTGTTGAGGAGTACATGGGGGATTTCTTTTTTGAATGAACTCACTTGTGCTGACTTGTCTCTTTCTAAAAATAAATGAATAAATAAATAAATAAATAAATAACAGCATTTGAGTATGCCAAATACATTTTTTTTTTTTTTTTACAATAATTGCAGATATTGCCAGCTAATAGAGAAGAAACAGCCATCAGAAGTAGTGTGTGGAAGTCTGTGATTGGCTGGGTTTGTGGCAGTTTTGTAACACTGGACAAAGTTGAGCGAGCGTACAGGTAGAGTCGAGCGCGCACAGAAAATAAATGTTGCTTGCGCGTGAAGGCAGAGTCGAGTGCGCCCATAATCGAGAAGTCGCGCGTGCATGCGGAGAACATGTTGCGCGAGCAGGGGAGACGTTGCACGCGCAGAATCGAGCTGTTGAGCGCGCAGACGCCGCGCGCGCATAGAGTGCTTTGTCTGCTCTCAAAATGTCGAGCCGCGCGCTCAGAATTGGGCAGGAATATAACGCCATAGGCGCGCGCTTTTTCCTGCAGACGCTTCTGTAACCTCCATTGCGCGAGCGGCTGTGTATCTGTGTGTATCTGTGTGTATTTGTGCATCTTGTGGTCGCGCTCCTCAGTAACGTGAGCAGTCCAACGAATCGATAACGGCATTCGTTGACAACAAATTTCATTATCGATAATTATCGATTAGTTGTTGCAGCCCTAGTTTGCTGGCTGTAGCTGAGTAACGTGTCACTGTACTTTATTATAGTCATTTCTAAGTGTGTAATTTGTTTATTATCGTTGGCTGTAGTTGTGTAGTAAGTTGTAGTGGTAGTTTATTATAGGTATTATAGTTTGCTCTTGTTGTGGTAGTTTATAGTGGGGAGCTTCAGTAGTGTAACTTTGTAACTGCGTAACTTGTAGTGGTAGTGTTATTCCTGTTAGGCGTAGTTGTATACATTATTATTATTCTGTGTGAATGAACATTGGGAGTCAGGGTTGTTTATTATGTTGTTTACGTTGTGAGGAACTTACCTTATTGTGGTAGTTTATTAACAGCTTGGCGACGGAGCACTGACGGTCCACCAGGAAGCAGTACCTCCTCCTCTCCTCCGTGAGAGCCGAGCGATAACCTACTGCTACCAGAGAGTCCAACTCCGTCTGCCTGCGACTCATCAGCTCCACAAACTGACAGAGAGACACAGAAACAGGAAAGGCCATCGCTCGTTAGTGTGTCTTACAAAGAACCACCCATGATCACTTTGTGTTTTTGATGGCAGTAAGATGTGACGCACACACACAAATTCAAAATCACACATACATACAGAAGGAAAAGATGTGACACTGTAAGAATAAAATAAAAACACAAATGACAAAAGCAGGAAATGATGCCCTACCATCCAGCATGGAACATAATATTGTTCTTCACTCCCGCCACTTTATAATTTTGCTTTTATTTCTATATGTTTATTTCATTTAATCTCTCTCTCTCTTTCCCGCTGCTCAAGTAATTTTGGATAAAACTAATTATGTCAGAAGTATATCCACTCATCTGCCACTGACAGGTGACATAAATAACACAGATCACCAACTATACACCAGCAAACTGGTGACATGATCATGGGCACCCAAGGCTCAGCCATGCTCACATGCACCAAAGACTTACTTAATATTTTATTAACTACAGTGGAACCATGGATTGCATCGTCAAATCACCATGGTCAAATCACTTATACATCAAAGGAAATTTCCCCCAAACTAAATAATGGGAATTCTGACGATTCATTCCATAAATATTAATATAAAACTAATTTATATAAGTAAAAATCTAACAAATTAACCTGCACTATACCTGTGAAAAGAATCGTGGCTGTACTGATTGAAACCCACACCCACATGCGCGCACACACACACACCACTTTACTGATAAAGAGTCTAACATAACCAAGTGTGCGTACACACACAGACACATGGACACACACACACACACACAGACACATGGACACACACACAAACACACACACAAACATTCAAGTTTCCAGAATAGGCGTAAAAACAAGAAGCGCATATGTGCCACATGATACTCAATGATACGTGGTACTCGTATATCAAGACTCGTTTTTCAAGTGAAAATGTATTTAAAATTTTTTATTAGTGGTTCCACTGTACTTATTACATTTTACTTTACCAAATTCTAATCAACTGAATAACATTTAAGTAATTTTTAAGTAACGTTGATATTTTTGTTATATTAGTTAATTTTTTATCCTTTTACTGTATTTTTTAAATAAATATTTTTTATTTTCTTTGTATATTTACTTCTTTTTAACATTTTCTCTTTTTGTATTTAATATTGTCAGTTTATTTTATAATTAAATATCTTTTTCTTTTATTAAATCATGGGTCACTCAAACACTGAGTATGAATAGTTATCTTTAAATTTTATATTTAATTTTATTTCGTTTTTAATATTTTATATTTCACCCATGTTTAATCTTTGATTCTTTTTATTTTTAAAATGTTGTTTAAAGTAATTGTCATGTAGAAACTGGAATATGCATTTTATCTTTTAACTTGATACAGAATTAAAAGTAGAATATCATAATTTGGCACTATGGTTTACTGTATGCTCATAAACAATGAGCTCTTAGCAAAAAAGAAATAATCATTATAATGTATACACACACTGTCTCCTAGTGATACGTTACAGATAGTATAACTAACATAGCTACGTGTATACTGGCACAGTGCATTATGTATACGTGACAGTGTGTATCCGTGTACCTGCATCTCTCGGTCTCCGTATTTATTTGGGTGCCGGCTGCCCTGACTTTTCCTGCGCAGTTTCTTCAGCTGTGACTGGCAGTGTTCGATCGACTCCGCCTTTGAACGCCGCTCATTCTGGTATTTTTTCAGCGTCGCCTGGAAACACATTAAACCTCAATCACCTTCATCTGCCGTCAACACTAAACATGATGTTAAGTACTTAACGCAGCAACATCTTAGTTTCGTGATGGAAAAAAGTAGTAATGAAAAACCTAAAGCCGGATTTAAAAAAAATAGAAATGCTGACTTACTGTGAGGAATTTAATATCCAGGTCAAGCTTCTGCTCCAGCTGAGAGAGAAGTTCAGAGTGGAACAGTTTCAGCTAGAGAGAGAGAGATAAAAGTCTAATAAATATACAAGTTCTTTGTTTTATTAGGCTCATCACTGCTCTCATTTTTCAGATTAAATATTTGTATCTTCCATAATGTAACGGAAAAGGCATCATTAAAGCATCATTAAATAATTCATTAATTTGTTTAGGACAGTTATAAAAAATATCAATAAATCTACATACAGTATTTCTACAATAATGTGACATGCTATATTTATAAGATTCAATTCAATTCAATTTTGTAAGATGAACATAAACATATGTTCCAAAGCTGTGGTGCTAATATGAAACAGTAATGTGAAATGCCACTATGAGCTAAAACACGGGTCGTTAGAGCAAACATATCTGCAGCAGTCTGAGGTGAAGGTGTGTAAAATCCCTGAAATGTGAATCCAGTGTTATGCTTTAAATGCCCCCCCCCCTACATAATTGCTATATGATATATCTTTTCCAACATAATTCTATTATCTATATAAATAGAAAAAAAATCTTGTCTGCACATAGGCCAGAACTCACTCTTTCAATAATATCTTTAGGCTTCATACGTTGAGGGGCCCGAAACCAATCTCAGAGTGAAAAAACAGTGCTGAGTAAAAGCGATTGTATGAACATTTACCATAACTGCTCATAACTTCACTTCTACTCATAATCTATTCTAAAATGCAGTAATAGATATTAATTTAAAAAAAAAAAACTAAAGTGAAAATTCCTTCTGGGATTAGTTACTGCTAAAATAACAGCGCAGAACTGGTATAAGTGAATTGGTGGATTGCTGGAGTCGTTTTAAGACAAAACTTCATCTTTATCCATTCTACCTTTTCAAATTGTTATCTGTGATTCACTCTCAGATTAAAGAACAGGGGGTGTATTTGGCTGACGACGAAAGAAGTACAACTTAAAATACTAACATACTCAAGCGTACAGAATATTTTTTGTATTAATAAGTTAGACAGAGAGTTCTGCTGTACAGAGAGACAGACAGACATGTACATGGGCTTCAACCTGAAATAATAATAATATCACTCATTACATTAAAGATCAGCAGATTATTTTTAGCGTTAACCTTTGAACTATTTGTACAAACGCTTTTCCTGTCAACAACAGGAAAACCAGAGATAAGAGTTATTAAAAAGCAGGTTGATTGCTGGTCAAACTGATGTATGCAGGAACAAAATAATAACTAAAATATTTCAACCAGTGAAAGCATTCACATTCCATCATGATTGAGGCTAATCTCGGCTTGGAGAACTGACCTTTAGCTAGCATTTCCCACACACACTCAGTATTATTTCAATGTGCTGACGTTTGCTGTGGTGTGTAGCCGAGATGTATATTGTGAGTCAGTATTGACTAGAACTTATCTATTGGGTTTCAGAGCAAAAGCAATACATTCTATATGATCAGGCTTTCCTCCAATCTGGCCTAGTTTATTCCTCAGACACCTACAAAACAATGCATAAAAAAGAGGGGAAAAGCCAATCGCACTGTTTCTTTCTGTCACATTATTAGTGAAGCGAACCTACAGGCCGGACTAAACTGTGGCTGTCATGAACAATCTAAATACATTGAGATGGAGCCTCAGAATTCTGTAAACTTAAGTTTTTGTACTTTTTTTTCATGATCTTCATACATTAATACATTGACAATAAATTGCATATTCATATATTTACACAACTGCAGGCTAATACAACTTTAGGAGTTTTGCAAAATGATACAAAAATCACTCTGATATAACCAAAACAATTTTAATCTAATATTTTCGCAGTTCTGCTTTTTCAACTCTTCACTTGTGACTCAAAGAACAGATGCACAAAACATCTCTATCCAGTGTAATATTCATTGATTCTTTTGCTAAATCCCTCCGAAAACGGATTTATCTCATTGTGCAATGAAAACCTAAGTAGAATATCATAACTTGGCCCTATGGATTAGTGGATGTTCATAGAAAATGAGCTCTTGGCAAAAAAAAAAAAAAAAAAAAAACTTAGCTTGACATTACCACTGCCTGCTAGTGATAAGTTACAGATAGCATAACTAATATAACATAACATCTCTCGTCCTTGTTCTGTTGAGTTATTGATTCTCATTGGTCACAAGGTTTTGATTAGTTTTCTATATTCATGCACTCTTTATATCTTTTATAATGTATACAAAAATAAGAACTAACTCCTTTCAGACGATCCACACAATTAAATGATGAATAACTTTCTGTTACTGGCACACCCAATAAATAAATTTTCAGAGACCGTGTCTCATTTGATCGTTGTTTGATTGAGAGCGTATGAACTCACCACATCTTCCAGCTGCACCTGGATCTGTCTGTGCACTTCAGCCATCTGGAATAATGTGTCACCTGACATGAATCGCAGATCAAAACAATCAGGAAGTCGCACTCATGCAGAAATACACAACCTATGCAGTATGTTGATTTAAAGACAGGTAGACCAACCAAAATCAGCACACGGAGCAAGTGCTGTAAAGCTCATAATCAAAACATTTCAAATTAATAAATAAGTAAGAACGTTTAAAATCAAAATACAGGCATGAGGAAGTAGCTGCTCCAGAGTCTCTGTGCCAATACTTTTAAGCAGCCCAGGAATCAATGCTCTAACAGTTAATATCAATCATAATTCTGATGAATAAAATAGTCTTTAATTTTCAAGTAAACGTTGTCCACAGAATTCTGGATGTTAAATAAGTCATTAGCATAAACTAGCGATGAATTTAGGCCAAATATTAACCATGTAGCTGTCTATTAGTTAAAGGCAGACAGCTTTGACAATAAAAATGACACAGGACTATCAGTAGTATCAAAATTTACCTCAGACGTGTTAGCAAATTACTTCAAAAATGAGTCACCATAGCCAAAAACTGACACTCTTAGTGTCACTCGCTAACCAAACGTTCATTCTGGTGTTTAGAAAACAATGTGAGTACTGTCTGAACATGTTTGAATTCTGAAGGTCTCAGGTTATAAATCCATGGATGTGGTGTTAGCTCTCAATGCTAACTGTCATATCAGTGAAGGTGCAGTCACATGGAGCCTTTTCTTGGCAATTTACCAACATATCTGAGAGAAAAGTTGAGATTTATGACAACTGTATCTTGTTTTTAACGTAACTGCTCCATGTTACAGCTAACTCAGTCTTTAGGCTTTATCTTTAGCTAGTTTTTGGTTGCCTAGCAACAGTGTTCCTAGAACTCCAGCTGAACGAGGCAACACATATATCAGTGAACATTTAATTGAATCTATATAACAGCATAAACACACACACACACATACACACACAACTCAACTGTTGATTTGTACACAACGAATGAATGAACTAATGAACAGTTCCCACTTAAGTTAACATTCATTAGTTTCCACGTTAATTTCTCTACAGTTGGTGCTGGTTTGTGGTCTGTTTTGTGTCACCCCCTCAGCCTGTGTGTGTGTGTGTGTGTGTGTGTGTTGCGTGTGTGTCCCCCCACTGAATAACACTCTGTGTGTGTAGTTTGGCATGCGGCCCTATTCTTCACCCCCTCCATCCCTCCGTTTCACTCGTCCACCCCCGCCACTGCTTCCAACGGCACAATGCGATCATGTGGTGTTGTTAATCTTTCAACAAAGACCTCTCTCTCTCTTTCTCCTTTTCTTTCTCATGTTCATTTTCTTTCTCCTGTTTTATGGTGCACTCTTTTTTTTTTAATGGCGCTCTCATCTTTTCTGTCCCCGTTTCTTCGTTCACTACTTCACCCTTAACTTTTGCTCTCTCTCTCTCTCTCTCTCTTTCTCTCTCTGTTCCGGCATTTCCCTTTTTATGCTGCACTTGTCGTCTTTTTTTAGTCTGCCTACATTCTTTCTTTTCTATCTTTTTCATCAACTTCCTTCAATTTATCTAATCCGTTTAAAGCTGGCATATCTCTCCCTCCAACTATTCCCCTTTCTCTCCTTCTCTGTCTCTGCTCTTTTTAATCCATCGTCTTTGAGGTGGTGCGATGACCCTTCGGTCTCTCCCCCTTTTTCTGTTCCACTTCCCTCATTAACCTCCAATCCCTCTTTCCCTCTTTCCTTTCTTTTCATTCTCCCTTTTTATTCTGCACTCGTCTTTGCAGTCTCTGTACTTCCCATCATTTCTGTCTCTTACTTACTAACCAGCCTTCTTTAGTCTCTATCTTTGCCTTCTTTCCCTTCTTTACTCTCTCTGTCTGTCTCTTTCTGCATGGTTATACAAAAAATATAAATCAATCCTCACATCTAGTCTGAGTCACTCTTTCTGTTAGGCTATATTCATCTTTTCAACGCTTTTTATTTCTCTCTCTTTCTCTCTCTTCATCATCACAGCATTTTCAGTCATTCTCCCAATTTCTCTCTAAAATATTCATCTTTCCCTTTGGTTTAATCTTTTCTTCCTCTTTCTCATCCCTCTTTTTCCTTCTATATCTCCACTCACTTCATTTCTTCTCCATTTATTGTCCTCTCCTTTCGACTCTTTCTACATGTTTGCCTGTTCCCTCTTTTCCATCTCTCCTATCCGTCAGTCTTTCTTACCCAGTTCCTTTGAGCTCTGACTGTCACTGGCCAGTTCTCCCAGTTTAACCAGAGCATCAAAGTAGCCCTTCGCTGCAACAGTCACTCCTGCACAGAGGGAAAGAAAATGAAAAAAGTAAGAAAGGGAAAAAAATTATGCATCAATCAATCAACAGATTTTACTGTGCGTTTAGTACTATCCACCCTCTTACACATACACGTCCTCGAAGATGTCTGTGATTGGCCAGTGATTGAAAGGTGAAACAGACTATGCCCCTCCCACCCTGAGAGAACAGTCGATATTACTCTCTTGACTTGGATAGCTAATAGTGTGAACCCATTTCTGTAAGCAAGAGCGACTCGTTCAGCAAGAACACACACTTAGTTTGCTTATTTTGACACATTTTGTTTCTTTTAGAATACCATTTTTATTACAGTAGGACTAAAGCAGTTTTTTCCAAACATTTTGTAGCCAGGGACATCTTTTAGCTGTACAATAACCTGATCAATTTGGATTTCTTTATGAACATTGTGTTAAAAATAATATATTTTGATGCTGTAAAGCTTTTTATTCTACACAGAAACACATTGCGATCGAGTTACCTTTTGGTGCTTGGACCCCTAAATCTAATAACTTAAAAATGTGAGCTGTATGTTGGTTTTTACACTAATGTAACCTTTTTTTTAAACTAAGGATCCCCCGGGGATTCGTGGGCCCCATGTTTCCCGCATTTTCCTTTGTGCTGAAATCGAAATTAAGCAGGACTCAAGACGGCCGACAAATCAATTTGCTAAAAACAGCGAGAACAAAGTGTTCTTTACCTGTAAGTGCTTTCTCATAGTGTTTCCCCATTGTGACAAAGTTCTTCAAACTGGGGTTAAACTGGTCCAGGATGCCCTAAACACACATACACAAACAAACACCCATACATCACGCATAACAGTGTAGTAGTAAACGTATAGTAGTAAGTACAGTCCTTTACATCCAGTTGCCAAGTAGTTACCAGTAGCACTATCAATATATGCGAGAGCGTTTACAAAACTACACAAGTCAGACGTCTTCTGCTTAAGAGGTTTGATGAGAAATCTAAGAAGAACAGGTGTAGGGGGAAAAAATCCAAAGGAGCTTACATGCGTGGAGTTTGAGCGAAAAATATCTAAACCAGGAAGTATACAGTACAACCATAACAATCACGAAAGCTTCGGTTGATTTACCTTGTAGACGTTCTCTGTCATTTTGTTCACCTCGTCAGATCTTGACATCATGTCACTGTCACTTGTGCGACTCTTTCAAACACAACCCTGGATCGTAGAATGAAGCCACGCCCACCTGTGGATAAAGACCACAGATAAAGCCAATAAAGAACAGCAGCTTACACGAGGGCGACAGAGATGTCACTATGATATTTTTGCTCTAACATTAAAGCAGAGTCGTAAAGATTCATTTATAGCTAGATACTGATTGTGATTATTTAATACATACATTATTATTCATAAAGCACGGACCCTGGAGACTCTTTACTTTAGTATTCCTTCAACAAACATCTTAAAGAAACATGAAAAAAAAACATGACCGTATCAACAAACATATTTTTGTAGAAAAAAAAAAAGTTAATAGTTTGTTTAAGAGCATAACCTGTGCGAGACCTTGTACGGTTACCATGGAAACAATTTGAGGAAGTTTACTTTATGATTAATACATTTTAAAAATATTTCACTCATAGCACTAAGTATCGAATGCCAAAAAAGAAGAAGACAACTTCACATAACATGTGCGTATGTGTGTGTGTGTGCAAGTGTGAGTGTGTGAGACAGATAAGGGGAATCTGGAATCTGACTGAACAAACAAATCTGTGATCCTTCCAGATTTTTCCGTCGGGAAAGAAGATGGAATTCCAGGGTGGATTATCTGCTCAGACAGGAGCCCGGAGCAAAATCACCCATCACACACACAAACATTCACACTCACACTGCTGTGCCACAGAACACACACACACACACACACACCACACAACACACACACACACACATTACCCTGTACTGAGGAACAACGCGTGGGGAAAAGAAAACCTTCTGACCTCTTTCTTTCCTTCTATCATCTTCCTTACTGACTCAATCTGCTGCTGTCTTTTCTCAAGAGAAATCAATCACACACACACACACACACACACACACACACACATTTTTTCATTATTGGATACAGACATTAGGATACAAACTCTTGTCATACATCACACACATATGCATTAAATGTATTTATCCACCCTGAGGAAGCTCACTTCACTGTAGTGCTGCCCTAACCTGGGACCCTGGGAGTCGAATGCGGCCACAGTTCCATGCTGCAGATGTTCACAAAACACCAGTGTGTTGAGAGTTGAGTATGCAGAAGATGCAGATGTTAATGTCACGTCTCGGGTTAATTATACTGGAGTATTCAGTTCGTGTGTCAGTTTGGAAACTGGGAGAGACGATGCTGTGTGTGTGTGAGCTGAATAAACAGACTGTGTGTGTGTGTGTGTGTGTGTGTGTGTGGGAGGATTAATGTAAAAGTTTTTATTTGAGTATTTTTTAAGTATTTATTTAAAGTAATGCATGGTCTCAGTGTTAATTGATGGTGTTCATTAACTTTCCCATGCACCTGTTGATCTGTTCTGCTTGGTGTGTGTGTGTGTGTGTGTGTGTGTGTGTGTGTGTTTGCGTGCCTACTCACCGTCTTTGCTTGCATCAACTTCACTCTTTTTCTCTCTCCGTTATTCCCACCGCCGCGCGCTCGTTTTCCGCGCACCGCCCTCACGCGCTCATCGTCCAATTAGCACGGATCAATTAATCAATTATGAAAACTATATACAGATGTTATTATATACACATGTTCCGGGTGAAACCTTCGGACGGCTCGCGAGTGCTGTGGCACTGTAAACCCGTGCACGCGCGTGCGCGCGCCCCCGTTTCTCTCACACTGTCGCGCCCGCGCGCGCCGGACAATGTCCCCTCTCACTCCGTGGGCGCGCACCAAATGGACACGACGCAACCTGTTGCACACTCTGCGCAGGCGTGCATTTGCAACCTATAAAGTACACTTTACAAAGGAGAAAGTGTGCGTTTGGTATTCAGCCCTCTTTTCTGTCTTTCACTGCTCCCACATTCTCTCTCTCTCTCTCTCTCTCACACACACACACACACACACACCCCTTCACTCGGGGTGAATAACAATGAGCCTGGACATGTGCAGTGAGGAGAATAATGACCAGAGCCTACTGCCAAACGCATCCCTCCTCCCTACTTTGGGGCATTGGGTGACACAGTAGCTTTGGCCCCTATGTAGGACACTAATTTGAAAAATGAACCTTTTTTGGACTTCAGCTCAAAAGTCTTTACAATCCCCACATCCTTCACTACATCCTCCCCCATCCTGCTCTTTCTCATTCACACGGATCTGAGGCTTACATTAATGTGTGTGTGTGTGTGTGTGTGTGTGTGTGTGTGTGTGTGTGGTTACATCAGAATATCTCCTATCTCTTACATTGTTGGGACTGTTACAAAAATTCTGACACTGAAGACTCCTTTAATAAAACTACATAAATAAAAGAGATTTTGGTCAGAACTTAATGACATATTTAGCTTTAATACATTGGGGGACTAGAAATCAGTCTCAGAATGTTTTTTTTTTTTCTGTATGTCTGTCCAGGAAGATTATGTCACAATATCACGCCAAACCGGCTGGATTTAATCTGCACCATCAGTGAATCTACATGTGGAGTAAAAGTGATGTTATGAACAGTTATGTGTGGGATTTAATAATCTACTTTAAAATAATCTACTAATGCGCTACTGTCTCAATGTAAACAAACACCTGCACCAGTAGATATTAATCAGAAAAGATAAAGTGAATATTTTTACTGGGATTAGTTCATATTTTCACTTTGGCTGAAATAACAGCGCTGAAGTGGTAGAAGTGAATTTTAACACGTTGGAGTCGTTTTAAGACAAAACTTCATCTTTATCTGATCGACTTTTTCCATTTCTCATCTGTGATTCTCTCTCCGATTACTGAACAGGGAGTGTATTTGTCTGACGATGAAAGAAGTACAACTTAGTGTAAACAAGGCGTCAGATACTCGACCTTACAAAAATTTAAAAGATTTTTATATTAATAAGTTAGACACAGAGTTCTGCTGTACAGATAGACAGACAGACATGTACGTGGGCTTCAACCTGAAATAATAATATCATTGATTACATTCCTTCTTGCTTTCTAATAACTGATCATTCGCTTCATTCACACTTTCACAAGCTCCCTTTATTTATTCTGCACTAATGCCCTTTGACCTTTTTATCCCCTTGCTCTGAGTAGAAGCAGAAGCGTGGAGGTCAGCGGGTCAACGCTAAACATTAGCGCCCGGGATGGGAAAGGTAGCGGAATTCATGTCGAACAAGGCTGGATCCTGTTTCCCATCACTTTGGGCTTGGCTTACAAAACGATGACACAAGCGACTCATATCTCTCGTTTGTTACGAAATTATGTATTGTTAAACATGCAAACGTGTATTAGCAGTGGACCAGTGATGGGTTTATGGGCTTTGGCTCGTTTTAGTATTCTACAATATAAATAAAATTTTTAAAAAAGGCCATGACATGTACTGGGAAAAGCAAGAGTTTAAAAAGTGGGCAGTGCTGGAATAGGTGGTAAACCAACCTCGGACACACACACAAACACTAGGGGGCACAAAATACTCATTAGCTCATTAGATTATGTTTCTTGGATGCTTAGTATCTGGCCTTGAGCATCGGGCACAGTGCCAAATGGGTCAGGACTGCCTAGGATCAGTATATACATAAAGGAAAGTGTGTGTGTGTGTGTGTGTGTGTGTGTGTGTGTGTGTGTGTGTGTGTGTGCGCGCATGTGTGTTGCCGGTGTCTAGGTTAAGGATGATCAAGCATAAACCAAGATACACTGTCTATGTGGTGTGTGTTGCAGAAATACAGATGAGCGCATGTGCTTTCCTAACATCTGGATCCGGTGTAATTTCCTATGTAATTGAATGGATTGTGAATCCGGCCTTGTTTCATTTCTACAATAATTTAATTTGCTTGGACCAAAAAAAAAAAAAAAAAAACCTACTGAGAAATCCAGAGTGAACAGAAACAGCTCTGAGGAAATGACATTTCAGCACATGTGAGCGTCCTCACACTGTCATAATGGACAGCAGTGTCAACCGTGTGTACCAGGATCCTGGTCACTTACAGGTGCCTTGCAAACATATTCATGCTCCTTGAACTTTGCCACATTTTGTTACTTTGCAACCTCAAACACAAATGTATTTTATTGGGATTTTATGTGATAGATCAACACAAAGTGGTGCATAATTGTGAAGTGGAAGGAAAATGATAAATGTTTAAAAAAAAATTTTTACAAAGAAATATCTGAAAAGTGTGCCGTGCATTTGTATTCGGCTTGTGCGTAATTTGTGTAATTGTGTAATTTAATCTCAGTATAAATACAGCTTTTCTGTGAAGCCCTCAGAGGTTTGTTAGAGAACACTAGTAAAGAGTATTAAACTTTGCGTTGGTTTATCACATAAAATTCCAATAAAAGACATTTATATTTGTAGTTGTAACGTGACCAAATTCACGTGGGGAGAATTCTTTTGCAAGGCACTGCAAGGCTTCATTACACTGTACACACGTAAACGGCTAGCTAGATATTCGGCAATCTCCTGTATGTTTCCTCACAGAATCCTGTCAGAGAGCTAGCTTGTTTTATGGCTCTATTCGCTATCTTGTTATTGTACTATTCCATGACAGCCCCTTTGTTGCAGCTCTAGCTAGCTTACTTTCAAATCTTATTTAGCTTATTTTATTTGAAAGCTTACGAACTGCTTACACACTGCTTATTTTAGTGAAAAGTTTGATGAAATAACATTGCCATTCAAGTATCATTCTGCTGACTGAAGTGTCTGCGAGATGCGTTGAGCACAACTGTAAAACAACGCTTCAACTTTAGGCTTAAACGGCTAGGCAGAAACAAGCTAGCAAGTTAACTAGCGCTCCGTTAACCTGAGATGTTTCTTAAATTAGCTACAAAATAAACACAGAGGAATCCTGTGAGCAGCATTGTTTCTCTCCTCATTTTGACCTTAATCTGGGGCCATCTGTCGCCAGCTTAATTCCACTGATTAGCTCGTTAATACTTGTGACGGTGTACACTTTTAGCGACATAACCGCCGTGTCACTGTCTCCATCGATAATTCTAAAGGTTATCCAGTATGCTGGGGAAATTTATAAGGTTGTATAAATGATCAATAGATACATACAGTATGAGACAACTATTCTGGATAAACTGATTTCAGTATAAAAATACCTATATAGCATGAGAGAGTGAGAGTGAGCGAGCGGGCGGGCGGGCGAGCGAGCGAGAGAGAATTAACTCATTTGCCTGAGTGAACCTGAGTTAAGTCCAGCCAAGCTGTTGGGAAACACACAGGTAAGAAACTTCTATCTTCATTAATTAGATATTCCGAAGTACTAAACAAATGCATACACAATTTAATGACTTAAATTTTATATTCTGGTTATAATTAATGATGTGAGTTCTTCTTATCATTGGCCAATCAGAATCAAGAATTCTGTGGCGATAATCTTGATATTGCAGTCTTCTTAGTCTCGACGTCCTTGTCTTTAAATGTGTCATAGTGTGCACATGTCTTATCACTGTGTATACACCAGTGCTGTCTGCTTAATGTGACCCTTGTGGAGCGACTGGTGTGTGGACAGGATGTTTATATAGATGTTCAACTGTGTGTGTGAGAGTGAGTCTATAAGTGCTGGACGGTATTTTATGAGACTTCATGTTTTTTTTTTTTTTTTTGTTGGTTTTTTTTGCAGGAGAGTGTTAGAGCCACACTCTGAAGGATTGCTCACACACATGCACACACTGATCTGTCTATAACAGTTAAAACGCTTCACCCTCACGGTCACTTGGCAGAAGAGGGAAATCATACAGAGAGATTAATGACTTTAAAAGGCAGCAGTGCAAGTTTATTCCTAACAAATATATTAAATATGACATAAAGTATGATATTAAATTAAGCAATTATACACGGTTTAATTTTGTTAGTGTATTTTAGTGCGGTAATTTGTCTGCTGTTTCTGTTTGAATCATTTTAATAATAAAGCGAGAGAATAATAAAGAGAGAGTGAGCGAGAGAGAGAGGAAAAGAGAGAGTTGAGGAGAAAAGAAAACCAACATTGATTTAACACAACAGAACGTAGAAGACACACTAAACTGGAAATGAGACGTGACCTAAGCTTGGATGGATGGCCGATACCTCTTTTTCTGTGTGTGCTAATTGTTTGTGAGGGAGTTTCAGGCTCGGAGTACGAGCTCGGCACTCAGCCACGCTTCATCTGTACCCCCATTGCCCCCGATGCCCCCTGCGTCCCCTCAGATAGCACTGGCCACCACAGCGGCCATCACAGGGCCCGTTATGGCGAGCATCACAGCAGGCAACATAGTGGCCATTACAACAGCCATCACGGTGACCCCTGGTGGGATGTGTCAGATGAGGCCACGCCCACCATCTTACACCTGCGCGAGAGCTTAGTGCAGCAAAAGGAAACGATTCTGGACCAGAGGGAGACGATCCGCGAGCTCACGTCCAAGCTGGCACTCTGTCAGGGGTTCGGGCACGGCCTGGGTGGACATGAGCACGGACACACCCAGTACAGGCATTATCATGGCAATGAAGAGCACACAGGTGATGAGATGATGGGTCTGTCACACCCGAGTTCCCCGGAGCAGATGAGCCATATGCTGGCGACTTTAAAGGAGAGACTGGAAAACCTGCAGGTGAGAGAAAGACAGAGAAATCAGTCTGCTTGACTTGGCCATGTCGCCACATCACTAGCACTTAGACTTAGTACCCTGTCTGAGTCCTTCCAGTCTGGTTTCTGGCTATTCTTTTTTGAGATCTTAAAACAGAAAACAATTTGTAATCTACACCTTCACAATCCCTGCTTTTACAAAGGGATTCTTCAGGGATTGGTTCTTGACTGGATGACCTTCCTGACACAACCCTCATTATTTTATCCTGGGGTCATATAAACTGCTACTGGCATTAGTAGTTTACCAGTTCATACAACCCCTTAGCCACTGGGGTTTCTTCCCTGACAGGGAATCAAACCTGAGCCACCTCCACAGTTCCTGGTTTTACAAAGGGATTCCTCAGGGATGGGTTCTAGGTTGGGTGCCCTTCCAGACACTAGTGGTCTACTAGCGCATACAACTCCTCAGCCACTGGGGTTGAGTCCAGAAGTGGATGTAGAACTAAACCTTGAGGAATCCCTTTTTTAAAGTGTGTTTTTTTATGTGTAAAAGAGCATTCCCTGAAACTTTCATAACAATCAATCCTTGGTATTTATATGTAACACAACCACATGTGGTAGAAGACACAGCTTAACCCTGACCCACATCAAAGGTGTGTTAATACTCTTCATGTGTTATCAGACACAGAACACGTCCACCGCATACTCTGCCTCCTTGAAAGAGTTGCTGCAGAGGAAGATTTCCGCCCTCGAGCAGCAGCTGCTGCATCACACGGCGTCCATCACCGACAGCAACCCTCACTACGGTGATGACGAAGATGACGAAATTCACCCCGACAGCCATCATGAGGATGAACATCGTGATGGCCAACATGATGGAAACAACAATCACAATGATGACAGTCGCCACGACAGCGGGCAGCCGAGGAACTTGCACCGCACCCAGGTTCGCAGGACGACGCTTGACGGGTTGGACAAAGTGCTGAAGCAGCTCACACATGGTGCATGCTCTAACACACGTGAACACACAGATCCTTTCAGAAAGCATGATTTGGTATAAATCCTGACCCATTCTTTATTCGTTATGATCACTATTGTTTACAGGAACAAGGAAGAGAAGTAAATCTTCCAGAAGCTTCCAGATTGGCTTCCCCATGCGCACAAACTACATGTATGGGAGAGTGAAGCGAACTGTGACGCGTGAGATCTACGCCATGACGCTGTGTATGTGGCTGAAGGGCGGAGCCTCGGGCATTGGAACACCGTTTTCCTACTCTGTCCCCGGGCAAGCCAACGAACTGGTGCTAATCCAGTGGGGGAACAAGCCGATGGAGCTACTCATCAAAGACACGGTAAGGGAAGACGAAACAAAGAAATAAATGAGGTTGGATTTCATGAAATGCTAGTCTCTGATTGGTTGGATACAGAAAACCATCCACAAGAGGGCGCTAATGGTTGATTTTTCACAGCGATAAAACCATAATAGATACCTTAAACTGATTTATCTGTGTTTCTGTGTAGGCAGTGATATTACCTCTCTCTCTGCATGATGGGAAATGGCACCATGTGTGTGTGACATGGTTGGCACGGGATGGGGTATGGGAGGTTTATCAGGACGGAACAAAGCGAGGATCAGGAGATAATCTTAATGCCTGGCAACCCATTAAACCTGGAGGAGTGTTTATTTTGGGACAAGAGCAGGTGACACACTCGCACTCATCCATACATGCACACACACACAGACACACACGCACTTAATTTAAACCTTCGAATCTCATTAATAGCCGTTTACATGCCCGTGTGTTTGTGTGTGTGTGTGTGTGTGTGTGTTAGGACTCACTAGGAGGACGTTTCGATGCCACCCAGGCATTCGTTGGTGAAATCTCGGACCTACAGCTCTGGTCTCACACACTTACACGCCAGGACATCTACAGTCTCGCGTCCTGCCGAGGTCACATGACTGGTGATATCATAAGCTGGGCGGAGTCAGTCATGGAGCTGCACGGTGGGGTCACCAAGTACCCATTTGATCCCTGCCACTAAGGTTGCCATCACTACCCTGTTACTGATTACTTTTCTCAACTTTTATTCCTTACACATTAAACCAGATATATGAGAACCATGGGTCAAAGTTAGGAAATTTTAGTTACTTTTGTCATCCATTATATATGAAAACGCAGCCTTCTCCCCAAAGTGACTCGAGATTTGCTTTGGCAGAAAGTGAACTGAAAAATACAGCAACACCAAAGAAGCTAGCATTAGCAATTAGTAGAGAATTAGCATTATGCTGGAAATGGAGCTGTATGCTTAGAAGGTTAGATGTACTAAGGTGCTGAGTCTCAAATAGCTAGATAATAAATATAACATAAAACAATAATAATAAACTAGACATCTAGTGCACTAAGGTACGTAGTGCAATCAAATTGTGCACTAGAGTTTTAGAAGCCGTAATTTATACTTTAGTCGATGTGGTATTATTTTCCAACAGAATTCTTTTCTGTTCACTATATATGATAGTAGAAAGGAAGAAACCATGTCACATGTCAGTGTAGAGCTCTCCTTTTTATACGTTTGTATAGAAATACTCTTTAGCGTGTAGGAACCATTTTTAAATGATGCATTCAATCCTCTATTGTGATATCTAGTGCATTAATTCGTGACCAAGTGAAAAACATATTTAGCACTGAGCCTGGGAAAGTGTTTGTTTTTTTCAAGGATGTACATTATTCTTTTTATAATGTAATGTGTAACTGCACTGTTTTAATAAAAAAAAAGAAGCATTAGTGACATTTCCCCCAAATGTTTTCTGTATTGTAAAAAGTAAGCAGCAGAGGGCGATACATTATCCGGACAGAGTAAAGAAAGTAAGAAAGACAGAGCCGTGATTGTGAGGTCGTCTTGAACTTTATTGTCTGGCACTGGTACATATGTGTAACCTTGTGTTGTTTCTTTGCTACATTAAGAGACTATTTCCTGTTTATTATATTGTTCAGTCAAAAACAGTGCAATCTAATCCCAAACGGAATGAAGTGCACTACGAAGGATGCACAAGCCATAACAATGTAACAATCCATATGTAGGGCACTTTTGATACAGAACAGCCTGCTCCTTTAATACAGAGTCTATCTAACTTCAGACATGGCTACGCTATATTTAGACGTTTTATAATAAAATAAAAGCAGCACTTGTTCATATTAACAGGGAAATAATAATAATAACAATTATTATTATTAAAAAAAAGAAATCAAGCAAGGAACACTGCTACATTTCATTCTCATTAATTAGTAGCTTAAACCACAAGGCTAATTACTGCAGAGAAATATTAGCGTTCCATGTTTATTACTTCTTACGCAAACGACTGGCGAGAATTGATTGATTAATTAATTTATTTTATGTTAAAGTAAGTCATATGCAAATGTTGAGGTCAAGAACACCAAATACTAACACTAAATTAAAACACATACGTCTGAAAACTATGGAGCGCTAATAATACTCTCTCTGTAAGAACAAAGCCGAGGCGATCGTATCTGATTCGGCAGGCACACATGCATCCCCAGTCCATGACGATGAAATTTTATTTTGATAATAATAATAATGAAAAAAAAACATTACAAAGAAATGAAAAAATAAATTAACACATCCACGAGCATAAGAAAAAAAAATACTAAACATATTTACAAAACAGTAATGACAAAGTGGAATACATTAAGCTGCCATAAAACTCCTTCAAAGCCCACAATTAGAGTGAACTAGCCGTGTCAATAAACATGCCCGCTAATGTGCTTATGAGGTGTATGGAGTCGATTTCCCGTCTAAAGAAATTGTATGGAAATGCAACTTTGAAAAAAGGAAAAAAAAAAAAAAAAAGATTACTATTTATTACTCTGCTGAGTTTGTAGTTATAACTTAACATTTCGCTTAAATTTCATGTTTGTAATTAAAGTTTTATCTTCGTAGTTTACATTACATTGATTTTTCGTGTTGGTAGTGTATGTTTCATTACTAGTATATGTTTATAGGGTAGGTTAATTTTCATTCATATTTTATTTTTGTACTTTACATTTAATTGACCCAAGTTCATAGTTTATGTTTTGTTAATATTTTACATTCATGGTTTACATTACATGTTTTGGTAGTTTACATTTTGTTGGCATTTTATTGGCATATTTGTGATTTATGGTTCGTAAAATTTTATTTTCGTAGTTTACATTACACTGTTTCTAATTCTGATGTTTTGTGTTGGTAGTGTGCCTCTTTACTGTTTTATGTTCATAATTTACTTTTCATACTTGACATTTAATTGACATTAGATTCAATGTTTACATTTCATTAATGCTTGTAGCTTACAGTTCATTAATATTTTATGTTCATAGTTTATGGTTGATTAATATTCTATGCTTATAGTTTAGATTACAATTATATTTTGTGTTGGGAGTTAATGTTTTGTTGCTATTTTGCGTTTGTAGTTTACATTTCATTACTAGTTTATCTTCAGTGCAATTGTAATTTAGTTTTAATGTTTAGTTTATGTTATATCGATTGCTTATGTTTATAGTTTACGGTCAGTTGCGTTTTTTTGTTTTTGTTTATAGTGGTTCATTGCTGTTATGTGTCTAATTAGTTGTGTGCAACTTTTATCCCAAACCTGTCCCCATAACACAAAATGTTACATAGAATAATGCTTGAGCCTCATAATCTGTGATTTGTAAACATAAATGACAAACCCAATTTATGAATCGGATCCTGGATTTGCAAGGAATATGATAATATTAATTAAAAAAAAAAACATATCGTACTTGTATTTCCATATGATTCTATATGACAGAAAAATAACTCCATAGAGGTATGTTTTTAAAATTTATATGCATTAAATCTGCATCTAGATATATTTGGCATGTCTTTGTTTTTGTAATCAGGGTGTAGCCCCAACACTACTTTTAGACCTTTATTTTCCCGTATATTGGAATAAATGGACCTATTCAAAAAGCTGTGCTAACACTGTCACACCCCGCCAGCACTGACTTCCTGTTGTTTAACAGTAAGAGAGGTCATCAGCATTCTTCTGGATCCCTGTGGGGTGATTATTAGGCAGCTACAGCTTTTGATAAAAAATAAAACAAAAGCCTTTTATAGGCATGATTTCAGCAAACCGAAAACGACCTGCGTGATGAAGGGACACTAAATCTACTCACAGCTAACTCGCTGCTTAATGTGTGCGTCTGAAATGGCATGAACAACAACAACAACGAGCTTTCTGTCTGAAAAAGCTAACGAGAATGACTAGCGCCTGTACTATTGTAGGGATGAGTCAGCTGTATTCCAAATGACTCCCTAGTGGGAATTCGGTTGCTATGCGAGCTGTTATTTATTTTATGAGATGCAGTGTAGGGAATGCTTTTTGGCTGGGATTATAGTGCACGGCGTAGGGTTTGTGAACTGTTACTTCATACCCTAAAAATGTAGTGCACTAGAAGGAGTTAATTAAAACCCTGTGCAGAGAGGAGTGAACCTTTATCTCCCGTCTCGGCACTACACAGGAAGAAGGACGCACTTAATATTACTGGGAATTTCTCAATATTCTAATGGACATATGGGGAACTACTTTGCGTGTACAAGTCATTCCGAGAATTGGAAATAAGCCAGGAGCTAATAAAATGCTTCACTGACTTTTGCCTAGAAGCTAGTCCTTTGTGTGTCTTTAAAGGAATGTAAATAAAGAAATACAGATCTAAGGTGATAATGAAGATGATGAAGATGATTATTGTCATATCCATGTGACTGATAAGTAACTTCTACAGAGGTGTGTTTCAGTAACGGAGTGTTTCACAGTATTTGATTAAAGAGAGAGGAAGACCAGCAAACAGCAGTAGTCAGCACTAGTAGTGTGTAGGGACTGTAGCAGGTACTAGTGATAGTAGTGTGTATTGAAAGTAGTGTCCAGCACTAGTAGTGTGTATGGACAGTAGTCAATGTTTAAAGTCAGTAGTTGTGTATCAGGACGATGGTACAATAACGACAAGAATAATCTAAAAGTCATCTTTACATAGAAGTATACAGGGACAGTACTGTGTATGGACGCTACAGACTATTAAGACTTCCTGTTAATAACACTTCTGGAGTACCTTGTTTCTTTTTCCCGCAAACGGGCCTAGCCTGAGTGGGGTAACTTCGTGAACACTCCGCTGGAGGGCGCGAGCAAAGGAGTGAATGAAACACTGAAGCTCACGTCGGCCCCGTCCTCCAATAAACAGTCCTTAGAGGAGGGATAAATAATGATGTGGAGGTGATGGAGGAATGAACAAAGGATAAAGGGAAGGCGAAGAGGAGAAGAAGAAGAAGGGTCCTAAGCCTGCTCTTCTTTCTTCTTCAAGGAGATGCGTTTCTTCCTTGCAGCCAGCATCTCGTAGAAAGGGTCCACGCTCACCGCCGATCTGAGACAGACGCAGAGACAGAAAGGCATCAGTTAGTCAACTTTATACCACCAAGTACACAATCCTATTTTTTTCAGCCATTCACAAACCTAACAATGCTGCAGGCCAATTTGAAATGTAGTCATCATCATGTAGTCAGCAATCATCATTTTGATTCATACATTTTCACTTCTCATACAAACTTATATAATTCTTTTGAAAAGCTTTTTGTAAAGCTGCGTTGCGACAATGTCAATTGTTAAAAGCGCTACACAAATAAAATTAAATTTAACTGAAATGTGAAGATTTTTGCTGGCCCACTCTGATCAACACATGAGACTAAGAAATATGAGGAATATCATCTTGTTGAAAACCCATGGCTTTATATTTATTATAAGTTCTTGTTACTTTTAAAAGTGAACACTTAACAATAAATATTTAAAACCTAATTACAAAATTATACAGTGGAACCTCAGTTTGCAAGTAACGCAGTTCGAGAGTGTTCTACAAGACGAGCAAAGTTTTTTTTCTTATTTTGACTTGACAAACGAGCAAGTCTTGGTTTATGAGTACTGAGGATCATGTTTCACGCATGAGCTTCTTGTTTTGACGCCGATCACAACCGAGCCAACGGTTTTTCTCTCACGTGCACTGCAGAATTGTGGGTAATCATCTCCCCTGCTCACATCTCTCACTGGTATATACATCTTGAATATTTTTTTATTAGACTAAAAATCATCTCACATCATGGGAACTTGCCTAATGCTAGCTATCTTACATAGGTTATAAATATTTTATGAAAATTCTGTCAGATTAGCTAGTTAGCTTAAAGTAGCAGTAAAGATTTATGGAACATTATACTGAACTTTCTCCCCCACAAAAATCCTGTCAGGACAGTAAATGTTAGATGTCTGTAACTTTACTGCTGTGCCAAACCAATCATTATAATTCAAGAAACTAAATATTTATTTTAAAAATTATCTCAGACTACATTATGCTAGCCTAGCTGCTTAGTGTTAACAAGGTAGATCATAAATAATTTAAATATGATCCACTATGAAAAAAAAACACTCAGATATCATGTCAGATTAGCTATAGTTTATTCATCTTATTTTTTTTTGTAAATAGCTAAATAGCATTAGCAATAGGAATACTTATAAAGGTCTTAAAATATTCTCACACCCTGTCAGATTACTGTATGTTAGCTATACAGTATTAGCAATACAGATTATGAATATTATTATTATTATTAATTATTAACAATAATAATAATAATAATAATAATAATAATATGATTAGAAATTGCACTTCGAAATCCTGTCAGTTTAGCTCCTGGTGGCTAGCTGACTAGCATTTAATGGGAAGAATAAGGGATGTATAAACATGTTATCAGAATCCTCTTACTTGTAACTACCTAGCATTCCTAGGCATTTAGGAATAGGTCTTAAGATTCCGTTGATGACTTCTGTTAGATTACCCAAGCACAGCTAGCTGACTAGCATTAGCAGTAAAAAAAAAAGTTAATCTCCAAAAATCATCTCAGGTTTATCTTTATGTAAGCATGAATCTAGCAAGTGTCAAACTTTGAGGATTATGTCATAGATGCTACATTACAACATATACACTATTTTGTGAGTGAAAATGAAACTAGCACATGTAGCATTAATGTTTTCTATAAAAGGTATTACTGAAAAAACACACACACACACACACACAAAAAAACATGTTGTTTGAGACACATTGTTAGTGAATGAATTACAGTGTTCATGTGGCCTAGGAAGTGACCAGGGTGTAGAAGTGTGGTTTGGGACATGTCCACAGGAAACCACCCATATGTTAGTAACGGAGTTTGCGCAAGCTACATAGAATTAAGTGTTTGGTTTGGGACATGTCCGCATGAAACTGATTGTGTATTTGCGTTTGAGTTTGTGTGGCCTATATAGTGAGTATGCTGAGTGTGATTGATGAACGTCCGCTGGAGACTAACAATGGTGAGTTATTGACGGAGTTCGTGTGGCCTACATAGTGAATAAGGTGTGTGGTTCGGGACATGTCCACAGAAAACTACTGATAAGTTAGTGATAGAGTTTGTGTGGCCTACATAGTGAATATGGTGTGCGATTTGGGACACATCCACATGAGACTAAAACTGATGTTTGTCTACGTACTGTGTTGTTTGTGGGTGTTTATTTGTGTGTTACACATAGTAAACAGGGCGTGTGGTTTGAGACACGCCCATAATGGGTTGACGGTGACGGTGGGGTTTCTGTGGCCTTTACAATGAATATAAAAAACACTGAAAAGTTGGAGTACTTGATGCTGTGTATCCACTCGTCTTTCTCCTCCGGCGTGGGGGCGGAGATTCGGTAGACCATGTGATTGCCCTCCACCACTCGTCCGTCGGCTTCCGTTTTACACGCCTTAATGAGCTGCCCTCGGTTATTAGGGATGTAGAGCTCGAAGCAGTTCTATACAGATCCAACAGAAGAAAAAAAAAAACAATCAGGTGGTTACCAGGCAACTGGAAAATATATAGGCTGAATATACGCTAGTAATCTGCAGCACATGTAATGGCTGGAAGACTCACAGGTTTACGTGGATCCTCCACTTCCCGGATACTCAGGTTCTCTAGAGGGATGATGCCCCTCGGCTCCTTATCCTACACACACACACACACACACACGTTAAACAAGCAGAAGATCTCAGCAATGTATGGACCAAAGTGTATAGTAGGGTGGAGTGCACACTTACTGTAGTGTACTCAAAATAATACAGGCAGTTATCGGTCAGAATGAACCACCGCCTCTTCCATGTTTTCACTCGACCTCCTGAGAGATAGAAAGAGAGATCAGTCTTTTTTTTTTTTTTACTTTTTAAATCTCTTCATGTTAGAATGTAACTTCCGTTAATCAACTGATCTGGTTTCTTAAATGAGTAAAAGGCAAAAAGAGATGCAGATGGATTTGGGACGAAGCTGGAGCAGAGCACCTACCTCCTGCAGAGAGGAAACCACACGCCAAGCAGAACAGACCAGAGAGCGAGAGAAACGGGGGAAAGAGCGAGACAGGATTAGTGACAGATCACTCGCCCCACCATGCAGAGAACTGAAATGCAGGTTACACACACACACACACACACACACACACACACACGTACGCACACACACACTCGCACAGCATGCCAGCATTTATAAAGGGCAACAGTATAAACTCATCACCATGCAGGTCACCGGTTTGAAAGATTCACAAAGAGAGTCACGAGATCTCAAATCACACGCACACAACACACACATTTACCCAGTTTAAGCAGCCAGCCTTCCCGGTCTGGATTGAAGAAAGTGTGAGTCAGATCGTTCCCATCATCCTCAGGGATTTTGAACGGCTCGTTTTTAATACTATCGTACAGATTCTGCACAGAGGGAGAGAGAGAGTGAGAGAGAGTGAGTGAGTGAGAGAGAGGGAGAGAGAGTGAGAAAGAGGGAGAGAGAGAGAGAGGGTGAGAGTGAGAAGGAGAAAGAGATGAATGTACATTTATATCTATAAGTTTACTGAAGCTGTAGTTCACAATGTCTCTACACAGATGATTTAAATGTGACAAAAATTATCAATAAGAATTGTACAATAACAAGACAACTTGTATACCACACACACACACACACACACATACAGATATACACACACATATACGTTCGCAGTTATAGATGTTTAGACATCTCAGAAATCTCAGAAACAGAAATTGTCTCTCTCTCTCTCTCTTTCTCTCTCTCTTACACACACACACACACACTCTCCCTCACTCACTCGGAGCAACTCCTCGGGCAGGTCTCCCCCCTCGTTGATGCCGCGGTTCATGCTGATGAAGCGCTCGGCGGTGGGTTTGTCCCTGACGTTGGGGTTGTGCAGGCTGGTGTTCAACATGATGATGGCAAACGACAGCACGTAACAGGTATCTGAAATAACACACACACACACACACACACACAGTGTAAGGACACAGATTCAGGAGAAACCCAGACTGACACCGCCTGTGTGTGTGTGTGTGTGTGTGTGTGTGTGTTACCGGTGCTCTGAAACACTCCGGGGTTGCAGTGACAGTATCTCTGTGCAAAAGCTTCCATCATTCTGTCAATCTTCTGGGCTTCACCGGGCAAACGGAAACTCCACAGGAACTGCCTGGAACACACACAGGAAGCGTCACATATAAGACATAGTGCACGCGCACACACACACACAAATGCACGCACACACACAGCCTCTGCAGCCTGCAGAAAGTGTATACCTGAGAGCCTGAACCAGGTTGAGATCCGTAAACTCGTGAAGGTCGACGAACGCCTGCAGCACCCGAATGTTGAACTCATCTCTGAGAGAGAGAGAGAAAAGAGACATGGTGAGGGAATGAACGCGAGCCGAGTACAGACAGACAGATAAACCAGGATAAAAAAAAATTAAATGACAAGAAAAGTAAAAGCAGGAGAGAGAGAGAGAAAAAGAGGGAATGAAACAGAGACAGAAAGGGAGACAATGATCAAAAGATAGATTGAGATAAAACAACGGAGAGACAGAACAGACAAGAGAAACAGTGCCAGGGAAACAGAGGGAAAAAAATAGTGAGGGAGGTAGAGAAAGAGAATGAAAGAGCAAGACAAAGATACAGACAGGGAAGAGACAGAAAGATAGAGACACAGACACAGAGCGAGAGAGAGACAGAGAGACAGTCAGAAAAAAAGAAAAGAATAGCAGGGTAGACAGAGAGACGGAAAGAAAAAGAAAGAGTGAGACAGAGAGAAAGACAGACAGACAAATCGAGGCAGACAGACAGAGAAGCAAACCGAGAAGAGTAGAGCAAAAGAGAGACGGTGAGGGAGTGACAGAGCAGAAAGAGTGAAAAACACAGACAGAGAGACAGACAAAGACAGGCAGATTGATAAAGAAGGAAGGAGAGAGACAAACAGACATAAGAGACAGATAGACAGACACAGAGAGAGTTATGTGTTTGACAGGGAGCGCTTGTAGTGTGTGTGTGTGTGTGTGTGTGTGTGTGTGTGTGTGTGTGTGTGTGTGTGTGTGTGTGTGTATCAGGATGTACCTCTCTCCCAGGTAGTCTCCGATGGCCGTTTTGTTAAGCCCCTCCCCTTTATAGAGGAACTGCGCGATGTCCTCCGGGGTGTGATGCAGCAGCTCGTTCTCCACCAGGAACGCAATCCCCTGAGAGCACGACAACAAGTCACACACACACAACCAAACACATTTTTTATTTACTTGTACATTGAGCGTCTCTCAGTCAAACCGGACGTTCCCTAAACCATACGCCACAATCTGTACCGTCTCTTAGCAATCACGAGAAAACCCTCGTCACCTTTTTGGGGTCCATGTTGAACTTCTTCCTCCCCATCGCCACATGCCGGCTCTTCTGGAGCGTTTTGCTGTGGACAGACAAATGTTATTTATTTTCGGGTTACTGTTTCGGTTACTTCACTGCCGCAAAAACGAGGCCGCGCCCTCTGACCTGCCCTCGGTGCTGTTCTCCAGCCCTTCCACCTCCATCATGGCCTCCCGCAGCTCCTCCCGCAGCCTCTGGATCTCCAGCAGGAGCGCTCCTTTCCTCCGACGGATCTCCTCGAGCTCCGCTCGCTCCTCGGGACTCAGGTCAGCCGGGACTGGTGGGGGAAACGAATAATACAAAGGGGAGTCAAAAATCATCTGATTATATTGAAACTGCTGTTGGCCGCACCGTCTTATCTGAGCTTTATGTTCTCTGGACAGATGCTCTAAGCAAAGTGAAATTTTCTTAAAGAAAATTAATACTGGTGATGAGACATGGATTCATCACTATGAGCCCGAGAGTAACCCTGCGTTCACACCGAACGTGGCAAGAGCGTCAAAGCCGCCAGAAGTCATCCATTTTTAATGGGAGCCAGCGGCGAGAGCGGCGAAGGGAGGTGAAATTAGCTCAACTTTAGGGTAATGAGCTATGACGCGGTTGAGCGGCAACCAATAAAAGTAGAGATCCTCTGCTTGAGAGGATTCCGCAGAAAGCAGTCCTGTAACTTTTGTTCCGGCGACATTAGTTCCCAAGCAAAATGGAGGAGAGGTTGATTATTGCGATAGCGGGTTTAATTATTAATTAATTATTAATGTTATTTTAATTAAAGACGAAGTCTAGTAAGTGATTCTAGTGTTATAATAATAAAAAATATAATATAATAAAAAATATATATATTAAATTAGACTAGCAATTCACAATGAACAGAAGCCACACCATACGAATGGCTTATAATTTGTTTATTTCTACAATACAGTTCTTTCTATAAATCAAGTTCTTGTTTTCTTCCACATTTTGGTCTCCACAAGATCAACAAGCTTGATTGCTTTGCGGCCCCTTTAAATACAAAAAAGGCGCTCGGTCTACGTCAGAGCGGCCAACAGCGGCGAGAGTGAACTGTGACGCTCTCGCCGCGTTCGGTGTGAACGGAGGGTAAACGGCAGAGTACGGAACGGAAACGCCCTCAATCACCAACCGAGAAAAAGTTTAAGTCAATCATCGGCTGGAAAATTATCAACGTTTACAGTTTTCTGGGATTTTCAAGGGCCTGAAGTATTGGAACATTATTATAAATTTTTTTTAAAGGTTCAACATTGAACAATGCTCGTTACAGTGACACACTTATTAAAGAGCTGAAGCTTCCGATTAAACGCAGCGGACCGCTACGCAAGGGCGTCTTGATCTCATGCGAGGGTGCATGTCCAGAAACTTCTGCCCACACTTCCGACTTTGTTTTGCAAGCAGTCCTACGAGGGCGAATATACACTTCTGATGAAGAAGTGAAGACAGCGGTGCATTCGGGGCTCGCAGATCAGCCTACAACGAAAGCTTGTTGACAGATGGGCAAAGTGTTTCGATTATGTTGAAAAATGCAGTTAATTCAAATACGTTCTACACCCAGGGTGCGGATCATTTCTGACTCGTACAGGGGAAAAAAAAAAAAGCTCTTTCTGCTTCCACTTGCACGCTTGCAAGCCGCGTCATGCCAAAAAATATCACCCGAGGGTCTTTTCACATCCCGTAAAAAAAAAAAAAAAAAAAAGTGCATCTGTCATTACTGTAATTACTGATCATGACTACAGCATTTAAATACAATGGCCTTCAGGCACGTGTTTCACGTATACAGAGGAAGACACACAGCAATGTGGCATTTCTTCACGTTTTACATCATTTACATATTTGTAACACAGATATCTTAATGACGTCATGCTGAAATTTTAAAAATAACGGACAATTCTTTTAAAAGTATCGAGAGCTAATGCATGTCAGTAGACACTTGTTTTACCTTATATCTTAAAAAAAGAATACGAAAACCTCTAAATGTCATCATGATTGTAGTGAATGTAAACATTTTAATAATAATAATAATAATAATAATAATAATAATAATAATATCATAAATGACAAGAATGGATGTCAAGCACAAAGCGCGAGACACAAACACATATGTGACGTGTTGCTAGCTTGCTAGCAGATGTATAAAATGTAAAGAAAAAAAGATGATACGGTGCAACATGACCTAATCTGGCTCAATAACGTCAGATTAAATTTAAATAAAAACAGTAAACTGTTTACATTTGGGTGTGGGAGGGTAACAGAGGTATAAACATAATGTATTGATTAGCCAACGTCGGCAGACTTATTTCCCACCCGTTTTCAGCAATCCCCGCCCTATTAAAGACAATTGGCTCGTAAAGCCAAAATCCCGGGCTTCTATTGGTGCACAACCGGTGAGCCCTAGCTCCCCACCAATCACAGCGCGAGTTTGGGGAACTACGGTGGAAATTCAAAAAAGCGCATGCTAATGTTTTAGCTCGCTCAGCTACG
The DNA here is from genome assembly GCA_011419295.1 of Clarias macrocephalus. Lineage (NCBI taxonomy): Eukaryota > Metazoa > Chordata > Actinopteri > Siluriformes > Clariidae > Clarias > Clarias macrocephalus. Next base: position 54,516 of record JAAGKR010004911.1, read on the forward strand.
TTAAACAATAACGTTAAAAGACATCGTAAAAGCATACACATTTTTTCTCTTTTTTAGGCTGACTTACTATAGTCCAGGTCGTCCATTTTCGGGGCTTTGCTCTTAGGCATAAATGTATCAGAGCCGACTGTCATTCACTCGCTGAAAAAAAGACGGATATATAAAATATACCCTCTTCAATTAAAAGGAAATAAATAAATAAACAACAAGGCGGGGTAAAATGAAACCAGGGAGGTTTCTAGACAACGGAGGAGTCCGTGCTACCGGAAGTTGCGTCAGGAGGGTGGGCGGGACTAAATGTATAAAACGTACTTGCTGTCGGCCATCTTGGTAAGGGCACGGAGTTCACGACGCCATTTTGTTTATATATATATATATATATACAAAGCTTTTAAAAATCATGTTAGTTGTTACAATGCTCAGTTTTATTATTTATTTTTTTAGTTTTATTTAATATATTTGTAAAATCTAAATTTAAATTTAAGTGAACTTTTCTAATAAAAAATTAGTTTTTTTTTTCAAAGCAAAAGTCATGTTAAAGACTCGTCTGGATGAGTTGTAAAATGGAGACACATATTTATTTCTAACTTTTTAAAAAACTTTTGTATGAATGTCATTAAATTGTTTTGTAAATGATCTCTCACGATTAAACAGTTTAGCGATTAAAGCTAACTCATTAGGTGGTGGTTGTCTGTAACAGCATAGTTCCCATCACAATTAATGAAATATACACAATTTTGCTGTATTTGACTGTGTTGAGATGGTGTTGTGTTATTTAATGACTTTGTGTTCTTTTGTCATATGAAATTCAAAAACACCAATTTGGTGAACACAATCATTTACAAAGGAATCATTTACAACCCGTCTAAGTTTATCCTTCTATTGTAGGTTGTTGTTTTTGGACTCAGATCCTGTGGACCAAAGAAACTTCTCAGCAGAGCTGATAGCGAGGGGGGAAAGGCGTAGAGAAGCGGAGATAATAGACACAGGACCAGAGTTTATCATGTGTGCGTGTGGCAGATTACCAAACAGCAACCCCCCACCTAGAGCTACTGTATAGCGAGCAATGTGTAATATATTGAAGTTACATTTTAAAAAATCTGTTATTGGATATTGGTTTCTGATTGTGTTCCACTCGCTCCTCAGTGGAGCCTGTTGCCATGAGATGGTAGACAGAGGACAGGAAGTGAGGCCGAGACATGGGCTTCCGTGTTTACAACTCCATAAAGAGTCTGATAACTTTGCTCCAGCTCTCCTACAGGAAGTCTGCTGAATCACTGCAATGTTTATGTCACTTCCTCCTGGCCGATAATTACCCCACATTCCTACAAAAGACCAAAAACTTCCACTACTCTTTGTTGTTTTGGGGCTGGACTGGGAAAAAAAAGCACAGCATTCCTGAGTCAACACTGCGAGGTGTAAAAATAGAAGAGTGGAGATTTGG
>JAAGKR010004912.1:0-20870 GCA_011419295.1 Clarias macrocephalus
CATTAAAGTTATTTACCGTCTCGCGGAGAGCATCCACCGAGGTCTGTATTGGCTTAATAATCTCCTGAATTAAAGTCAACATGTCGCTTCGAAGCGAGACTCGCTGTTTCTCCAGTTCAGCAACCAGCTGGCTCGGTGACAAGACGTCTGGCAAGTCCCTTATGGGTCCAGGTGAGCTGCTTGCAACCTGGTTTTCCGCCGCCATCTTGGCAAGTTTACTGGCAACAGTAGCAGCTCCGCCGCGAGTAACCGGAGGACTCGGCGCTTTACCTGTCTTGGGCTTAACACTACTCATTTCCGAACCGGGATAAAGATAGCACCGTAATTCGTAACTTTCTTAAAATAATTGCGGTGTTTACAGGGATAAGTTACAAGTTTAACCGGGAGACCTCTCCAACACGGCTTTCTCCTACATCACCAACACCGGAAGTCCGAAAACCATATTTTGATATTTTTAAATATGCAGAAGGTCTAGCATTGGTGTCCCAGCCAATGCTCCACACATACTGGTATCTTTAGTGCCAGTCCCATACCTGGATAAAAATGGACAGATTGAATATGAACCCGTCTAATTATTTAGACAGTTTATTATTTAGACAGGCAGTTTAACAGGCCCGTTCGTAAGTGAGATTTGTTCTTAAGTCCGACAAAGTGAGTCTTATATGCCTTTGACACGAATTTGCAATGTAAAGCATACCAATTCACCAATCCAGAGTAATTTATGTGACGTTTTGCCTGAAGTATTCTGAACATGACCTCCGCACTCAGAGACTCATGTTGTCCAATCAAAAGCCTTATTCAGTCAGTGGATTGTGTGTGTGTGTGTGTGTGGTTTTGGTGACCAGGAGAGGCTAATTTGGTAATCTGTGAATATTCATATAACCAATTAATATGAAGCACTTTCAGGCATCATACCAAATGAGAAAACTTTAAAGAGACCAGAAAATCACAGATGCCATCACTTAGTGAAGGTCATAGTGCCCATGTTATTAAAGAGGGATTTTAGAAACCAATAAACACACCAGAGTGTAAATAGTAGTTGACTTCATGCAACTACAGTACTTGTAGCGCATTATTGGCTTTTAATCTACATAAATAGGTTTAAATATTTAGTGGTACATTTAATAGTTAAATATTGCAGTTTAAATCGCGAAATGTGTCAAAATAATGACAACATGATTTTTTTTTATTAAATCATGCAGTCCTATAGAGTATTGAATATAAAGTCTAAGCACTTTGAGAGATCTTTTTTTATTCTTAATAGAGAGCACTTTCAGTGTTAAGTGCTTTTCATCTTTTACTCACATTGACAAAAAGGAAGAGTAGCTACACCAATAAAGTCATGATCACAGCATGATTGCTTTGCTTCTGGTACTGTATTCAGCAAAGAAACAAGCTAAAGTTTTTGCCCCGGTTTCTATTCACTCAGTTGTAAAACCACATTTAAACATGTAACCCACCCTTTTTCTGTGTCATGGCTCTCAGCCTGTAGGTGCTGGATTAGATGTTTTTGACGGGCGCCCCAAACTGAGCACATGGAAGGATCGAGTTCGGGCTGCAATCGGCGCTGACCTGTTTGACGAAGTTCATCAGGGAGTCCTCTCGGCCCAGGAAACGGCGCAAACCATGGACGGGAGCAAACTGCAGCACTTCAAACCCACGATCCTCAAACTGTTCTTATGAGAAAAAATTTCAAGCTTAGAAGCACAAGATTACTTGAGCTTCGTAATGTAACATCAATTTAACTTTCACGAAAAGTTATATAACATGAAATACCGAATTAATAAAAAAGTGTCTCATTTGAAACTTACCATGACCACTGATGTGAAATTTATTGCTTCACCTCTTTTTGTATTTCAGTACTCTAAAGTTAATAGTGCTGTTAATAGCTTTTAAATTAATTTTGATCGGTCATAAAATAAAAACTCTTAAAATATTTACAGATCAATAACATTGCAGACATTGCATTTACTTTTGCATTAGTATTGCACTGCTTAATAAATCCTGTTAATCTGTAGCGTCCTAGTGTTTATCTGAGCCATTCCATTCTTCTGATTGCACGTTCTTGTTCTCTTACTGACCACAAGGCCAACTGATAGTCCTTAGAGTGTTGTTTCAGCAAATTCTTCATTACCATTGGGAAAAAAGCTGGGCGTTAAGGAATGTGAGTGTGATCATTTTAACATGTTTCCTGGAGTTGAAAGATGGTGTCAAATTACCCTAGTTTTCTGTACTGGAGGATAAAAAAATAATGGCCCTTTATTTCCCCTTTGTCGTATTAACAACCAAAGATTAAAAAGTTCAAATAGCAAAAGCCTTATGTTTCATACAGCATTACTTGTTACAAAAAATATGTCATTAACAACATAGGCCTGCACTGTTAGAAGGACCAGGCTGCACTGGTTGCTTTTTCATTTTCCAGACACTTCCTGAGTGTCTCAAAGTCTGAACACATGGACTTTTATTTAAAAGACAATTCATCTGTTCTAACATTTCATACTTGGCGGAAACCATCTGAAAAGACAGGCGATAAGCTCAGTTCTTCTTAAAACTTTGTGGGATAGAGGTGGAAGCATGCAGAGTGATAAATGACAGGTAGAAGATAAAGTCTAGGCTAAAGCCAAGTTCAAACAGGATACTAATCTTTGCATCTGTACTGATAACAGCCAGAACTGATATGAGATTTGGCACTGTGAACTAGATTTGCCTTGAGTGGCTGATAGACTTTCATGTAAAATCTGGCAGTAACTTACTGTACATTCGCACGCACTATTTGCAAATCCTGAGGGAAAGAGTAGGCTAAAATTATATGGACTATTTGAATTATTTCGTACAATTAAAGCCTTTTTATACTGACTGATTCACCAATTACAGCAGCTAGAATAGACCCACAAATGCAACCGATTTCCAAAAGATTTCTAGTTGCTCCAATGCTTCTGCTCAACAGTGACTTGGGCCATGTGTGTGTGATTTACCCGTAACTTGATCATTAATAATTAAAGCATATCATTCCTGTAATTACTGTAGTTCCTAATTAATAAACTGATGAATCACAAAAATCACCTCAAATTGGCACACATCTGTGTTGGTGGATGTCAAGATTTAAAGCGCTTACATTTACTGACTACTGTACCAGGAATGCACGTCCACTTGCTGGTTCATGCAGTTACGCAGTCAGCCAGTCATATAAACACGTTGTGCTTTTAGCCTTCAATTCGTGTTATTGGTTAACAGGAATTGAACTCAGCGTGTTCTTCTGCTTTTGTAAAGTTCTGCATATTTTGTGTGCTAAGCATTCTGAGATGCATGTTCATTAACCATGGTAGTAAATAGTGTTTATTTGAGATAGTGTAGCTTTCCTGTCAGCTTAAATCCATCTGCCCATGCCATGCACATGTCTGCCCATAAAACTGCTGTTCACTGTAAACTCAAGACAAGATATTTTTACATTGCATGAATACTGCATGAAACTGCATATGTATACCAGTGTTCTTATTAAAATTGCCATATCCTGAAATAACTTCAGATTAGGAAGTGAAAGGAGGATATGCAGAATGAGAAGGGGAGTGGAATTGTAGGGGCGGCACAGTGGCTTAGTGGTTAACGGTGCTCCGGTTTCTTCCCACAGTCCAAAGACATGTTGATCAGGTTAATCGGCGTTCCCAACTTGCCCATATTGTGTGAATGAGTGTGTGAGTATGTGTGCCCTACAATGGATTGGCATCCTGTCCAGGGTGTGCCCTAAGTCTCCTGGGATAGGCTCCAGGCCCCCCGTGACCCTGTATACAGGATACAGCAGCATAGATGCATAGACATAGAGCCTGCAGAATATTGGGCATGATGTTTGTTGTTGTAATATTATGGCTGATCAATGTATGTTATTTAAAAAATTCTATGTTATAAAACAAACATACAACGTAAGTTGTTATGCAAAAAATGTTAAGGCTCATCATCCTTCAAAACATACATATTTTAAAACAACTCTTAAAAATCCTGACTAATTGTTCATTCCATTATTATTTATAAATCTAAGGAATATTGTACAACTGTGAGAGGCAGGGGCGGCCAGTCACCAAAGCCAGTGATCAGCTAAGAGGGCATAAGTTGTTAAAGCAACCAAGAGGCCAAAGGTAACTCATAAAGAAATGTAGAAAAGTTAAAGTGGATGACTCCTTATGCAAGGCACTGTGCATAATGTGCAGAAATTCAGCACTGGCATGTATGAAAAAAACTAATATTTAAAAACTATCATTTATTGCATACGTTGTACATAATCTGTTAGGTTCAAAACAGCAGTGTACACAGGTTTTATTGTAGGCTTTTTTTTCTTCTTTACAATTATGCAATAACATTCGCTGTGCCAGAGTTAACAGACACTCGGTTATTATTCAAATATTCTTATACACCATGATTAGAGAGGCACAATAACAAAAGACAGCTCTATCGTTTCATATATTGCTTTTGATGCTCTGAAATATATCATAATTTCATTCAACAGATTGTACAGTATAAAACTTTAGATACAGTTGCACAATATTGTACAAGTTGTTTAAATATGATAGTTATTATTCGAATTAAACACACACTGTATTTTTTTTTATAACAGATTATTAGTTGCTATCGGTTACTATTTGATTATATGACTACCATTTGATTAAGTCCTCTTAGATTGGCATAGACACATCTTGAAGCATACCTAGAAGTAGAAATTCCAAAGAAATTTCTAATCGTCAGTCTGAGGGTTGACAGTCCCAGAGACCAATGGCTCGGATTCTCAAAAACACTTTTTTCAATACAATACTGGTTCATTTTAAAGAAGGGGGTTAAACATGAATAAAATCATGAAGGGGTCAACATGGACTTTCTGAAAAAATAAATGCTTTCTCACTGTTTAAAGATTTGCTGTCAACAACACTCTCATTCTTTGCCTACAGGTGTGTGGATGCTCTTGAAACTGCTAAAGGAAAGTCAACAAAGTATAAATAATGTGTTAATAGTTAAATCTTACCTGTTTAAATAGATTGTGGAGAATTTTATTATAAAACAATGGGTGTCTATTTATATCTTGTATGTCAGTGTATAAAGTTCTGGAACGTTCCTAATTTTTTGGATAAACGCTACTTGCTTGATGGTACGGTGGCTTAGTGATAACCACTGTATTCTTACACCTCAAGGGTCAGGGTTCGATTCCTACTTTGGTTCTGTGTGCATGGTTTGTATGTTCCCCCAGCGCTTGTTGGGTTTCCCCAGGGTACTCTGGTTTCCTCTCTCGGGAAGGTCTAATTGGCGTTCCTAAATGGCTTGTATTTGTGTGTGTCCTGTGATTGATTGGCACCCCGGCCAGGTTGTACCCCACCTCGTGCCCAAAGTCTCCTGGGATAGGCTTCAGGCCCTCTGCGATATAGAAAGGGAATAAATGAATGCTCCATGTTTGTAGTAATAACTAAATATCGCCATCTATCGGCGATAGTTTGCCACTTCTCAAGCGTTTCGGAACGAGCTAAAGGATAATGTGGCGATATTGTGGACTTTTTTTTTATTCAAGTCAAAACAAAATGGCGTCTCCATTCATTTCGCCGAGCTTAAAAAGTCCTGATATATTCACGTATTACAAATAAACTGAAGCGTCATAATTATATATGTGTCACATTTTTTTTTCCTAAACATGTTTTCCCACATCGTCGAAACCGAAAGTAACATAGGAAGTTCTCTATCCCGGTCAAATCATTCAGCGGCATGGTTCAGTGCTGGGACTGTCAGGGCTTTCTGTGTCAATTAGTCACCAAACATGTGACTTTCTCACGACAGCGAGAACAAGAAGATTCTCGTGCGCGCGCGCGCGCGTGTGTGTGCCTGTCACGACAAGAGGATTTGGTTTAAATATCCTGGTTTATAAGAAGAAGAGCATGGCGTGTAATTCAGCTCTCCGCTGTTTCCTGGACTACTCCACCTCTAAGGTCCTGGTGATTCAGAGTAACAAAGTGGGCGCTATTTACCGTCTCGGCCAGGCTCTGGTTATAGCGTACATTGTAGGGTAAGTGTCGTTTTATTATTTCAGAGTATTTATAAATGCTTAGATTAACTTTGTTAATGTTTAATACACCAGTTGAATCCACAGAAGTCCGAAGTAATACAACACAGCAACTCTAGACGCGGTTATTGTGGAGGACCCTCAGGCCTGATTATTTAGTGTTTCCCTCCTTCCCCACTTCCATTTAAAAAGGCTGTTAATTAGATGACCAGTTCAATCAGATTAGCTGGGAGCTAGGAAAGCAAAAAAAGAAAGTTGAGTCTGGTTCCTCTCAAGGTTCCTTCCTATCCTTTTCCTTGGCACCTGCGCCCTTGGCTTGCCCGTCAGGGACAATCTGGTCATTTTGATTCATACACATTTTCTCACACATTTCATAATCACTCATGTCTATACAGCTTTATCCTGTAGTCAGGATCTGCAGGTCTTTGGACTGTGGGAGGAAACCGGAGTACCCGAAGGAAACCCACCAAGCATGGGGAGAACATGCGGACCCTGGCGGTGCAAGGCGACAGTGCTAATCACTAAACCACCGTGCCGTCTACACTTCATACTAATTTCCCTAATTTTCTTTTGATTCCTTAAAGCTGCTTTGTGACAATGACCATTGGTAAAAGTACTCACTCACTTATCGTCTATACTGGTTTATCCTATATTCAGGGTCGCGGTGGGCCTGGAGCCTATCCCAGGAGACTTAGGGCATGAGGCAGGGTACACCCTGGACAGTGTGCCAATCCATCACAGGGCACAGACACATGCTCATTCACAGACTATGTGCATTTTGGGAACGCCGGTTAGTCTAATCTGTCATTGGACTGTGGAAGGAAACCAGAGTACCCAGAGGAAACTCATGGGAAGATCATGCAAACCCCATGTAACCAGAGACAGGAATTGAACCCTGACCCTGGTAAAAGTGCTTTACAAATAAAATTGGAATTAATTGAATTTAATGAGAAATTGCATTAAAAAATTAACTCACACGTGAGGATCACCGACAATGGCAGCAATGCTGTGGATTGTTCTCCGAAAATCATAATGCACAAGTTGCTTAATGGTTTCCTAATTTTTGGGGGTTGAAGGTCTTCCTGATCTCGCGTCATCTTCCACCAATGTGTAATATCTATCTATCTATCTATCTATCTATCTATCTATCTATCTATCTATCTATCTATCTACAGTATCTATCTATCTGTCTGTCAATCCATCCATCCATTCATCCAAAATGTAAGCTAATGTAATGTAAGGCGATGTAACTGTTTGTTTAACTTGCGTGTTTTTTGTTCTAATTTCTAATTTCTGATTAATATCACTGTACAGATATGTATGTGTTCTGAAGAAAGGCTATCAGGACACGGACTCCATCCTCAGCTCAGTCACTACCAAAGTCAAAGGTCTGGCACTGACCAACACAACAGACTTGGGCCTACGGATTTGGGACGTGGCCGACTACATTGTGCCCCCTCAGGTAGTCCATTGTTCTTAAAAGAAAAGGTACCATGGACAACTGGGTTACAATCAGACTAGTCCTGTGTTCCATTACTGTTTTCAGCCTCCATTAGAAACTTCCCCAAACCTGCTTTAGAAGGGAAGTGGTTGACAGGAGTGGAGTTTAAGTGATGAATTCGTAGCATTGTATATTCACTTTCCTTTTTAGCTTGCTAATCACCAAGAAGAGGGATGTACAAAGGTTATATTGTTTATATATCGACATAATATGCTGGCTATATAAAACCAATGTGAATATGGTAAATACAATGTCAATTGACATTAATCTTAAGCCACACATACTACAGCAGCATTCTCTACAACTTTGGACCAAATAATGTTGAGAATTGTTGTTTCACTATGTACCAGTACTTATTAACAAAAAGTATACGTTTACAATGTGCTCTTGTTCTGCTGTCTTGCTGTACATATTCCTATCGGCAGAGGAATTTACATCACCTATGAAGGTGAAAGGATTTTCATCTGTAAGCTGTAAATGTGGATGTTTTTGTAAAACAGTATTGGAATGCAGGATTAAGGAGTGGGAATACATTTAATTGAGGCTGTTTCAAAATGATTCTCTGTGTTTAATTGAGGTGTAGCTCATTCTTTGATTTCTATAAGTTTAATAATAAGTACTTTTATAAACGTTTCATAGATTTATTATCATAATTTGGGGCTGGTAATTAATTTAAAAGATAAATTCTGCCATTTTGTGCACTGAAGCCAAATACAAATTGTGATGCAGTTAAGAAACAATTATTTTCCCCATCTTTTGTAATATATGTCTGTGGTAGGGCTGTGATAGCGCATAAACCAACTGATACACTGTGAGCGCTGCAGAAGGTTGAGTAAATACAGTCCACTATTAAATACAATCATTGGATGTCACTGGATTTAATTAGACAGTGCAATTCTGTTTAATGCCCTGCGACGGATTGGCATCCTATCCGGGGCGTACACCACCTCATGCCCAAAGACTCCAGGACCCCCCATGATTGTGCACAGGATAAGCAGTATAGAAGATGAATGAATGAATTCTGTTTAAGAAAGATAAAAAGTCATAAAGATTTATTATTAGGATAACCGAACCCCCAGTCTCTGCTCTGAACTGTATTCTTTTTAACAGTCTGAGAAGAGTGATGATTATATGGGGATAGTGATCAACGCATCAGTGAATGAGTTCAGCTTAGGCCTGGGATTGGACAGCAGTTGCATTTCAATGTCGCATGACTTGGCAAATTACAAATCTAAGTGAAATGCAACAGTCAGTTACATTCACTTCTGACTCAAGTTCTGCATTTATTCCATGGCATGTTTTCTGGGATGTTTTTTCTATATGTCACAAATTTAAATATATATTTTTTTCCTCTGTATCATTTCTGCCTGGCACAGCAATGTTTCCATAAATATGGGGCATCACATTTAATATCAAGTCCTAAATTATGCATCTAGTGTAATGTGGTGTAAAAAATTATTTGATTAATTTTCATGCATTCTGCTGGTAAAACAGTGCATGCCAATAAAGGTTGCGTGTCTCGTTATGGATATTTCAGAATTTCGTATCTTTAAAGAGTTGTTCAAGCCCATATCTGACAGTGAATGGATTAATATGTGTGTATGTGTGTGTTTTTGTGTCAGGAGGAGAATTCCTTTTTTGTGTTGACAAACCTGAACATCACACCAAACCAGACACAGTCACAGTGTCCTGAGGTGGGTTTAATTCCAGATCACTTACTGTATATACACCTAGTGATTTATACATTTCAGGAAACCATCTTCACTTAACGTTCAGTTTTGTCTTTGCATTTATTGTTTTTATGTTTAAGATGGGTTTACCACAGGGTGACCAAAAAACATTCTATACCGTGCATGCTGTTTGATTTTGCTTCTCTACTTATTTCTTAGCTAACAGGATGTGGGACTTTGTGGGTAGAGGCTGCTTGTTTGCTAGCCGCTCACACTGATTTTACACAATTCTAAATAGTTTAGATTATTAGCTTGTTTTTTTTTAAAGGAAAAATCTATGTAAATGTAGTGACTTGATGATGCACTGAGTAGTGTTGTCACCTGACAGCTCCAGGGTTATCACTTTTATCCTGGCCATGGGTTACTTACAGTACCTGTGTAGAGTTTATGTGAATGCTCTCCCCATATTCACGTGGGTTTCCTCTGAGGTCCTCTGGCTTCCTCCAAAACATGTAGTTAAATGCGACCCTTTGGTGTGAGTTTGGATGTTTATTTTAATTATTTAACATACTTTTATGTATGGATTACACTGCCACACATGATTCCTCTTGATTCCACATCCTATTGGATTGTAGAATGAAAGCCTGCATCCATACATGCTGTTACATCCTTGCATGTAGGGGTCTGTGTCAGGGGTGTATTGATGCCAAAGAGAATCAGCCATTTTTATTGGCAGCCATAAGAATTGCCAGAAATGCTAACAAACAAATAAGATAGTAATTGGGTAAAAAAAAAAAAAAAAATCAAAGGACATAATAAAATATAATGTGTCATTAAATTTGAGGTGGTTTAAGAATAAGGTCATTCTAAAGCAATGGAAGAAAATGATCCAGGAGATTTCAAATGATACATTTTGCATTGCAAATTACAGTAGATATGCATTTATGGCACATTAATAACAAAGCATATAAAGTTTTATTTAACTTTATCTGTATGTTTTATTAAATTAAATCATTCTACATACAGTATCAATCAATCAATCATTCTTTTGTAATCATTCAATCATTCTTTTGTAGAATCCTGGAAATGAAACATTATGCGTCTCGGATCGAGACTGTAAGAGAGGATTTCATGACAGTCGCCGAAATGGTAAAGTCCAGGCAGATTACTTATAAATCACTCGTCTTTCTCTTGTTGCATTGACAGTGAAGCTAGTGAGGCATCTCAAGAGTGATGGGTGTGTCAGGGTAAGAAGGGAAACACATAAAGCAGTGCAGCCATCATGCACAGATACATAGTGTCCACTGTACAAGTCTCTGGAGGTGGTGTTAAGACCTGTGCTTCAGTTAGGTTGCCTCAGGATTAGAATCAGCAGCCTTATGTGGCAAAAAAATTAATCTAACTAACTAGCTGACCCTGCATTATGCATTATGCAATGCAAGGTGAGGGATTGAAACTTGGCAGGCATACATCCCGTATATTTCACTGTGTGTTTTATGCAGAGTCACTTTCCTTTTCGGGAAATCACAGTGTCCCTTTCCTTTATGGTCTTCCTTAAATGCGCCTGTGGCAGCATTATTTGCTCACGAGTGACTAGTTGATGGCTTCCTGTTGTACATAAAGTAGTTATAAATGTCCTCGAGGATGTGGAATATTTTTGACCTTTTATGCAAAACAATGGTCAGTGGGATTTGGAGTTTGTGCAGCTTGCCAGCTGAATCATCAAATGATACAGATAAAGTTTCCGATGGCCATCATTACAGCCAGCTGACATGAATTGCAAGCATTATTGGTCAGTACACAATAGCAGCTATGAGTGCTCCCATGGAGGAGTTGCCACAATGGACCATCTGGTCCGCACACAACTTGGCGCAGGTTTTACATCAGAAGTCGTTCTTGACCTGACCATTGCTGCCTCCAGTGGCTGGGGTTTGGCCATCGGGTGGGAATTGAAGCTGGGCCTTCCACATGGCATTGAGACACCAATCCCACCCTGCTGTGGTCATGCATAAAATGTAAATGTTCCCAGGCCAGCCCTGTGTCTGGTGAAGTCTCTCAAGTGCAAAGGGGAAGTACAGTAACTACCAGCTGGCAGATCATTAAAGCTTGCAGATTGTGTATGCTTTGGGGAGGGGTGCACCATACAAATTTGTAAAAGAATGATCAAATTTAACATAGGTTAAGTGGCTCTTTCCATTATACATACATGGATTAAACATAACATTACCAGCACATAACATACACATAACAGGCAAAAGAACCCATGGTGACTGACCCGGCCTTCAAACTCCCCAGATCCAGTCCGATCGATGGGATGCACCGGACAATCCTCTGGCGATGTCCTGGTGTCAGACACCACATTACCCGAGAGGTCTGGACCAGAGCTGCCCAGGAGGCACAAAAGGAACCTACACAATACCGGGCATGATGTTTTGCCTTGTAATATTATGGCTGATCAGTATTCATCAATTCACACTATATGTGGGTACCTCCTGGGCATGCTAAGTGAGTTGTGACTTGCTAACATATAAGTGGCAACATAGAGCTCACAGACTACTTAAATGACGATTCCTCTACCAGTTTCAAAAGATCCACCCTGGTTGCTCATGATTCTGTACCCATGGTTCTGCTACGCCGCCTCGATGATTCTGGGTTGATAAGCTTGGCAGTAGGGTGGGTTTACTCACACACTACGCTATCAGCACTCTAGAAGAAAATGAACAAACAGGAAGACTTTACTGCTTCCGAAGTAATCCACCCTGACACCCTTCACTCACTCCCAGAGCAACAGTTACAGATTTCACCTTCTCTTTTTATATCTGTTGAACAAAAAGGACAGTTTGTGTTAAAGCCTTGTTAGGACACTTTCCAAATTAAGTGTGTATTCATGCAGTCTATACACTGATTGTTCTTCTGACTTTAAGGTGTGCAGACAGGCAGGTGTGTGAACTTCTCGGAGTCAGAGAGGACGTGTGAGGTGTTTGCCTGGTGTCCTGTGGAGAAAGACAACAGTCCTCCAAAGTAAAATATCATTTTTCTCCATCAACTTAGCTGTAATATGCAGTTTTGTTTTTTGATATATTAAATATGTTTTAATAATATTAGGTAACATAATGAAGCTCAAATATGAAGCTGTTTTTTATTGTTATTGTGTAATAATGTGAGAAGGGACAAGGGTATCTGGGTATCTGGTATGATTCTGATCAAGAGTTTGTTACAGGTTAACAAGTTAGTACAGGAATACAAAAACAAATCAGACTAGTTGCTGGTGGTGAAGATTGGGAACAGCAGGTTTTGTGCTAAGGATTGAAGTCCATGTCAATCAAGGGCTGTTTGACATGTTGCACTGTGGTTAAAGAAAAAATGTTTTTTTATCATACTTTTTTCTTATTCTGGAGAGCTTAATGTTAGCATCTTGTCTCTGCATCTCCTTGAACAGTAAAATCCATGCTCCTCACATAGCATGGTGAATTATGTTTTGGCCAAATTGCCTTTTTTTGTTTTGTTTTTTTACACTAAAGGGGAAATAGGCTATGTGTGGTTGAAATCTGTGTTAGGGATCTAAATGAAGCATTGCGAATATAAAAGGAGGCACAGCTAGCTCAGTGGATAAGCAGGTGGACCAGTCATCAGAAGGTTACAGGGTCAAATCCCACCACCACTAAATTGCCATTTTTGGGCCCTTGAGCAAGGCCCTTAACCCTCAACTGTTCAGATGTCTAATAATGAATGACAGTTTTATTATCTTAGTAAGATGAAATCCCATTTTATCATTTGATTGTAGTGTGTTTACTTTGGTTCTATGTTACAGTACAGGATAATGTGTAATTGCTTAATTAGAGTAAGTTCACAATTTTTTGTATTTGTCTCATGAAAGATTTTTGATTATTGACTGATAGCCCTGAACATTTGTGAATATACAGAAGTAACAGATTCTATAGATTTCATGTGGTCTAGCATCTGAAGAGGTTATGTTTGAGACACACACTTTTTTTTTGTTCCTTTAGCCCCGCAATGCTAGCAGAAGCAGAAAACTTCACTGTCCTAATAAAGAACAGCATTCGATACCCCAAATTCAATTTCTCCAAGTAAGCTGTCACTTTATATAAACAACACTTTAACACTTTAATATTGCAAAGTTACATTAACCTTATTCATAATAATTTTCGACTTTTTTCCTGTGTTTTTTTTTTTTTTTTTTTTTTTTTACAGACGAAACATACTGCCCCATATAAACAGTACCTACTTGTCGGGGTGTGTGTTTAACCGTAAAACAGATCCAGACTGTCCAATCTTTAGACTCGGAGACATTGTATCTGAAGCCAATGAGGATTTCCAGACCATGGCAGTTCAGGTCAGAGATTTAATACAGGATATATTTTATATATATATTTTTATATTTATATTTTAGTAACTACAAGGGGCGTTCATGTCAAACCAGGATTTGTGATGAGATTTCTGCAGTCAACACCTGATTCTTAAAAATTGGTGTAAAGACGCATTTTTCTGTGGGAACTGTACACACAGTCATTCAGGAACACCACTTGCACATTACAGGAACTCGTCTAAGAGTTATTGCCACATCCCCTGTAAAGTCCTGACCTAACTCCAAGCTATTGTGCCAGTAAAGGAGTTCCTGTGAGGCCAGCGTTTCAGACATGAAGCAGGCAGTCCGATCATGCCTCTAGCATTCTGAGAAAACGTTCCATCTTGATGGTATCCAAGCACTAGTGAAACACTGGGATAAGTGCAATAGTGTAGCAGGGGAGTATAAAGAGAAATAAAGGTAGTCCCAATTTGACTTAAATGCCCCTAAACAAACTAAAAAAATCTGTAAGCTTAACACAGAGTCACAAACGTGCAAAAGTATTTGTAAGACCATCGTTCATCAGTTTATTCTTGGCTGTATCTTTTTGGGTCTAGAGTGCAAATTGACTTTCAAAGGTCATATTCATATATATTTAGTGAACTAAGGAAAAGAAATAAATGTATTCCCTGTGGACATTCATTGATTAAACATGGTCCTCAGGGGGGTGTGATGGGAGTGCAGATCAGCTGGAACTGTGACCTGGACTTGTCTGAGAAGTCATGTGTTCCACAATACGCATTCCGCAGGTTGGATGATAAGGACCCTGACAACATTGCCCCTGGATACAACTTCAGGTTTGCTATAATAGAGTTACAGAAAGGCATCACTGTGATTTATTGCTCATTAACTGTATTTTGTGTAACATTTCTTTTTTGATGTCTGTGTCAAAAACTACAGGTTTGCAAAATATTACAAAAACGCAGATGGCCAGGAGATCAGGACTTTAATCAAAGGCTATGGCATCCGTTTTGATGTGATGGTCTTTGGAACTGTGAGTTTTTCTCTCAGGTCCACTAAATTAATCACTGTTTTAATGATTAAAAAAAGTATACTGTATACACTCATCTAAAGGATTATTAGGAACACTATACTAATACGGTGTTTGACCCCCTTTCGCCTTCAGAACTGCCTTAATTCTACGTGGCATTGATTCAACAAGGGGCTGAAAGCATTCTTTAGAAACGTTGGCCCATATTGATAGGATAGTATCTTGCAGTTGATGGCGATTTCTGGGATGCACATCCAGGGCACAAAGCT
This sequence comes from Clarias macrocephalus, assembly GCA_011419295.1. NCBI lineage: Eukaryota > Metazoa > Chordata > Actinopteri > Siluriformes > Clariidae > Clarias > Clarias macrocephalus. The sequence continues at coordinate 14,829 of JAAGKR010004912.1, forward strand.
CCCGTTCCACCAGATCCCAAAGATGCTCTATTGGGTTGAGATCTGGTGACTGTGGGGGCCATTTTAGTACAGTGAACTCATTGTCATGTTCAAGAAACCAGTTTGAAATGATTCAAGCTTTGTGACATGGTGCTTTATCCTGCTGGAAGTAGCCATCAGAGGATGGGTACATGGTGGTCATAAAGGGATGGACATGGTCAGAAACCATGCTCAGGTAGGCCGTGGCATTTAAACAATGCCCAATTGGCACTAAGGGGCCTAAAGTGTGCCAAGAAATGATCCCCCACACCATTACACCACCACCAGCAGCCTGCACAGTGGTAACAAGGCATGATGCATCCATGTTCTCATTCTGTTTTTTTTAAATTTATTTTTTTAAACATTCTCTTTATTGAGTTTTTACATTGGCACAACATTTCAATACACTTTATTTATCCCAAATGGTACATAAGAAAATTAAAAACAAACAATTAAATAAAAAAAAAAAGTGTGTGTGTGTGGGGGGGTGGGGGTGGGGGGGGGGATGGGTAAACCAAAACAAACTAAAACTAAAATAAAATAAATAAATACAATAATAATAATAATGATAATAACAAAAGGGAGGTTATGGTTCCACTACTGCTTTTTTATGGAAAAAATTTATAAAAGGCTTCCATGCTGTATAAAATTTTTCAGTCTTTTTTTTTAGTGAGAATCTGGTTCTCATTCTGTTTATGCCAAATTCTGACTCTACCATTTGAATGTCTCAACTTCATTCGAGAGACTCATCAGACCAGGCAACATTTTTCCAGTCTTCAACTGTCCAATTTTGGTGAGCTCGTGCAAATTGTAGCCTCTTTTTCCTATTTGTAGTGGAGTTGAATGGTACCCGGTGGGGTCTTCTGCTGTTGTAGCCCATCCGCCTCAAGGTTGTGCGTGTTGTGGCTTCACAAATGCTTTGCTGCATACCTCAGTTGTAACGAGTGGTTGTTTCAGTCAAAGTTGCTCTTCTATCAGCTTGAATCAGTCGGCCCATTCTCCTCTGACCTCTAGCATTTTCGCCCACAGGACTGCCGCATACTGGATGTTTACTGGATGTTCTTTGTAAACCGTAGAAATGGTTGTGCGTGAAAATCCCAGTAACTGAGCAGATTGTGAAATACTCAGACCAACAACCATGCCACACTAAAAATTGCTTAAATCCCCTTTCTTTCCCATTCTGACATTCAGTTTGGAGTTCAGGAGATTGTCTTGACCATGACCACACCCCTAAATGCATTGAAGCAACTGCCATGTGATTGGTTGATTAGATAATTGCATTCATGAGAAATTGAACAGGTGTTCCTAATAATCCTTTAGGTGAGTGTATATGTGTGTGTGTATATATTTATTTATTTATTTTTTTTTTTTTTTTCTCTGTGCAGGCAGGAAAATTCAACATTATCCCAACACTGCTTAATATTGGGGCTGGCTTGGCACTCCTTGGCCTGGTAAGTGCTGAGGTTTTAAGCAATCTTAAAAGAGGAAGTGCAAATGTGATGAGTGACATTTTTTGACCCAGTCTAGCTTGTTTATAATAGTTTTTAAAAATCTAGAAGAGTAAGAATCTGAAAAAAATCTTACTTTGCGATTCCACAAACCAGTTGTGACAAAGTAGGGAGAGCATGAAGCAGGGAAGTAACCAAGTCGCTAAAGCTAATTCTCTGATGCTACTACCACCATGCTTCACTGTATGGATGTTATCAGGAAGAACTGAGCCTTTTATCAAACACATGGTTCTGTAGCAAGGCCAAAATATCAAACCAGAAAACCATTTTCCATATTTGCAGAATCTCTAAAGTCTGAATTAACCTTGATTTATGGTTCTGAATGAAGTATAAGCTGTATAACTAGCATAGGTACTGCGTAGACAGGTACCTTACACCACAGCCTGACATGCACTCGGCAGAAATATGACTACTACATGTTGCGGAAAGACAGACCACAACAACTCTGATTGGTCCACATTTCCGGGCTTCTTCTTCTATGTCTCAGTTTTTGAGTTTGTGAATAGTGAATAAAAATCTAAACAAATTCTTTATATTCTATTTTATATTCTGTATGTACTTGTTGCCTTAAACCATTATAGCAGCCCAATACAGTTCTAAAGTTGATCTTGGAAGTCTGACTTTTTGTACTTTCCCAGGTGAATGTGGTGTGTGACTGGATTTCTCTGACTTGCATGCAAAAAAGACACTATTACAGAGAACAGAAATATACTTATGTGAATGACTTTGAGACTGTGAGTATTTTTTCATCAGTTCCATCAGTTTTTGAGGACATCATGTGGTGCCTATTACTCGATGTACTTATGTTACATTACTAACTCACGCTTACTCATAGATGTTATATACAACCCTGTCTGTATACAGTAAATGCTCAAGTAGTGCATTGTTTTTGTTTCTTTGTTTAGTTGTCCAATGATGTTCCATAGAAGACATGCTGTCATGACATGAAGGTGTGCCAGATGCCAGTTTACTAATGTTAATATTGGTACTTTGATTACTGTGCTAAACATTTTCATAATTGCATATATCAATTAATTTAAATGTAAATGAATCAAGTGTGTAAATCTTGTAAATGTTACATATTTTTAGTATAGTTATCATGTTATTATGGTTTTATTATGGAACATCTGTGAGGGGCGTTCAAGTCAAACCGGGATTTTTGATTGTGCAGAATAACAGAACACAGTTTTTACAGTAAAAATTGCCTTTATTTCTCTATATAATACCTTTCTACACCCTTCTTTAAAACCTTTGCACCATTAATTTTTATTTATTATTTTTTTTACAGTGCCTAAGAGTCATATCAAGTCTTCTGCAAATGTCAGTTGGGTTATGCCTTCATTCATGAGAAATTTCATCATAAGTCCCAGTCTGACTTGAACGTCCCTCATAGAAATGTTAAAGATACTGTTTAAATAAAAAGAAAAAATCCGTACTGATGATTTCTAGCATTATCCCATTGGATAAGAAGAACTTTGATCATATTGCTCTTTAATTTGTTTTTCTGTTAATTGTTTTCTGTCTCTGAAATTATGTGTGTAAAAATGTGTTTTGATTTTCTCTAAAATGCAGTTTAGAAGTAATACGAGTTTTCACTAAGGGGGAAGTCAGTTGTGAGAAAGGAAAATAATATTTCCTAATATTTCATCATAACTACAATTTGTGTTTTAAAATTTCAAAGTTGAATCCAGAAATGCATTGCTTATTGGTTATTAAGCAATGCATTTAGCATTTAGTGAGCTCAAATGCCATGAAAATATATAAACAGAGACCATAGAGAAAACATTTTTCCCTCAGTAGTTTCTTTATGGAAGTGTCACTACATGGCATGGACATAAATTTTCATTTCACTTTCTGCACTTCTCCATATGACTATGTGGACTTGGGGTGCAAAAAAAAGGGAATTATACAACAATCAGCCATAACATTAAAACCACTGACAGGTGAAGTGAATAACACTGCTTTTTCCCTTATATTACCACCTGTCATGTTATGGGGTATATACATATTAGGCAGCAGGTGAACAGTCAATTTTTGGTCTATGGCTGGGATTTTCATCTACTGATGTGTATGAAATGGAATGCATTGCAATCAGTCTTTCATTTTCAATTAGCTATGCCTTCCTGGTTGTTTTCACCAGAGCGATAAAGCAACCATAAGAACAAAAGCAATAATGGTTTTACTTTTCGATGCAATGTTTATTTTTTTTCTCCATAAAATTAATGAAGAGCAATGACATTTGTATATATTGTTTTCATTTCTTTATTCACTGCTTTTCTTTATTGAACAGAATCACACAGTTCATTCCAATGCTGGTACATTAATTACTTATAAATCTGGATCACATTTACGAGACACAAACACAGTGATTTATTTATTTATTTAATCCTGTTGCTTTATTTTTTGTTTTATTAAAAATATGAAATGACGATGAGTGGTGCGACTCAAGAGTGTTGACTTTATATGCCTGCATAGTAGGTTTTCTGCACTTTTCTTATGCAGAACAATGCTGTATTGTATGTGTGATAGTTTCGCGTGATTTTGGACAATGCTTTGCTTTTTGCTCTCACAGAATCTCCTAAATATGCTAATTTAATCATGTGCACATATTCTGATCGAGGATACATTAATACAGTATATGTGGGAAATTCTAATATTATCAAACAGGGCAGTAACATGGTCAATGCCTTCAAAGAGATTCACTAGAGTGGAAAAAAGACAGAGGTTTTGCCAGCGGATATGACAGAGGAGGCTGAAAATAATACTCTGAAAGTGCTATTGTGCTCTTCTTTTAAAGCGAAGGAATGACTATGCAGGTCTTGTTCCCTGTTGGAGCAGCCTGAGAGAATTGACCTACATCAAAAGGAGTACATGTTCATTATAGTATTATACTGCTGTGATCAACGCACGAAGGAACATTTAGGTAACACAAACCAATAGAGCTACTTTCAAAGAACAAGATGCAGTGATAAGATATTAAGTCATTCTCGCATGCACAGGCAAATTTTCACATGGTTAGAAGTCAAAACATTGCACTGAAAATACCTGTATTTGACTGGTTCAATAATTTGCTTATCAAATGTCAACAAGCAGAAAGTAAAAATTTTGTTTGGAAATTATTGTTCGATATGGCAGACGAAAACGTTGCTGAAGTTTACACTACCAGTCAAAAGTTTGGACACACCTTCTAATTCAGTGTTTGTTGTTTTGTGATTTATTGTCCTGGACATTGGATTTTTTATTTGTATTTTTTCAAAATTATGGAATATCAAAATAAGTCCCACTGGATAGGGGTGTCTGCCAAGTCCCATAAACACAAATGCAACTTATACTTCTTATGTCTCATGTCTGCCCACCATGTTCAGATGTCAGTGGTAAGGTAAGTGGTAAGAGCTTACTTAATAGTCGATTAAGTCAAGTCAAGTCAAGTCAATTTATTTATAAACTGCTTTTAACAATTGACATTGTCGCAAAGCAGCTTTACACAATCAAAAGAAGTAAACACTTCTTTTTACAAAAGAAGATTAACACTGTGGACTTGCACCAGCAGGGTCAAACTCGATTCCCTGGGAGGAACATGCAAACTCCATGCACACAGACAGGAGGCGGGATTCAAACCCCAACCCCTGAGATGAGGGCGACAGTGCTAACTACTAAGTCCATATACAGTGTAATGAGCCCTTAATTCCATAAGGTGGCGGCAGAGATACGTACGTGCCTTTATTTGAGCAACCGAGGAAGAAGAGGACTGACGTTCTCCGCTCACTGTATTTGACGCAAACGTCACTCCTATGTGGCCGCATTGGTCGGTGCGTCTGTTTGTGGGCGTGGCTGTTCTCAAAAAACGGGTAGGGGAACAATACTTTTCTGCATGATTGCCGCACGGAATCCCACCGCTTTTACTCCATGATGGCCGCCGCCTTGAGGGGAAGTCTTGTATCATTGGCCAAGGTGAGTGACCAGACCTTAAGTGTCGTATTAAATACATAACCGACGGTTAAATTAGGAGAATGGACTTAAGTAATTATGTAACGGATGTCCAGGGGAGTTCAGTGCAGTATTTTGGTTAATATTTATGCCTTTTTCAGTAGACAGCGTGGTGCTAGATAGAAGTAGCGCTATTTGTTAAGCCTAGCTCTTGGGCTAGGTTAGACACAGCTTAATAAAAGATGTATAGTAATGTGTTTATTGCAAATATCGTCTCCTCGGCTGTGGATTAAAGGCTTAATTAGCTGATGTAGAGACTTGATAAAGGCGTCTCTTGCTTTATTCTCACCTGGTCAGTAAGATGAAGTAGATGATGACTGACAGTTAGAGCAGATATAGTAAAAAAAAATCTCTCCCCTTTAAATAATCACATTTCGCTGCTTTGTAGCCTGAAATGAAGACAAACACAGTGTTTGTTTTATCCAGTTGTATTTGCTCACTGCAACTTTTAACAAGTGAAACATATAACACCAACATGTCAGAATAAAATAGATCCAGAATAAAAGGATCGGGGGGGGGGGGGGGGGGG